>LR750766.1:0-51644 GCA_902729485.2 Mus minutoides
GAAGAAGATGGCCTAGTTGGCCATCATTGGGAGGAGAGGCCCCTTGGTCATACAGACTCTATATGCCCCAGAACAGGGGAATGCCAGGGCCATTACGTGGGAGGGGGTGGGTAGGGGAGCAGGGCGGGGACGCGGGAGGGTAAGGGAAAATTTCTGGATAACATGTGAAATGTAAATGAAGAAAATATATAATAAAGAGAAAAAAAAAGACACTTGCTTAGCTGTTGGTAACAGAGACCCAAACACAGTGTTTTTTGAAAAAAAATAAGCCTTTTGTTTGTTCATGTAATGTGGTCAGAGACAAACAGCTCAGATTCTACAACCTTATCATCCCCTCCTGTTTTATGTCATGCTATGCATGATTTCTATCTTTGAGATGGACATTAGAACTCCAGCGGCTGTATTTCCCATCGATTTTCACCTGAACACCTTTCTAGCCTATTGAGTACACCTGTCCCTGGAACCCCTAATTACCTTTAGAATTTTAATAGTGTGTATTCTGTGAGCCCTTCCTACATGGTTCCTGGTGAGGCTGGATCCACCAAGATAAGTGTCCACTTTTGTTTAATTTGAATAAACAGTATCATAGAGTACTGGGCTCAGAATGGCAGTGGGTCATGGAACAACTTGGTTTCATTGATTCTGGTTTGATTATGTCCATTTGCAAAAGAGTACCCCATATTAAGACCTTATTTATCCAATACCTCCATGTCCTGGACAGCCAATTTCTTTCTCCGTGTGGCTCATTCTTCCTCTGAAATATCACATCTACCTCTTAGTGTCGTTATCACCTCTCATGGGCCTTGCAATGCTCCGTGCTTTCCTTGTTCCTCTGTTCCCACCCATGTCCCCACCATTGCTGCAGCATAACACTGAACTAGTAAATGGGAACACTTCAGTTTAAGGACTTTGGTGTCAACAAGGGACCTGACTTTTGCCCTCCAATTAGTAACCTCATCATCCATAGGGACAAAGAACTTTCAACTTTTAGTTTCCTATTTGCAGACTGGAGACAATACCAACACATCTTTTGTAGTCCCCTCATGGAATATAACACTTAACTTAGCAAAATTAGTACAAAATGCTTAATGATTGGTGGCTGTTTTTTGCTCATTTGTTTGTCTACTTGTTTGTTTTTAGAATCATTATTACTATAGCCTGAAAACCACTTGATGGAGGAACACTGAATTAAAAGCAGAAATCTCAGCTTGGCCTGCAGTGCCTTCCACTTCATGGACTGCTGTAATTAAAGCTTTGCAGTGTATTCCTTGCTTTGGAGTTAATATGACATAAATCCTAGCAATCCTGAAGTCTGTAACATTTCCTAAACATGGCCTGTGTTCACCTGCCTTGCTTATTCTTTTGAGTCTTGGATTCTATTCAGAATTCTTCTGTTATTGTCTTCCTTTCCATTGAAACTTACCTTTTGAGAATTATTTACAACATCAGAACTTTTTGCCTTAGTATTTATATTGACTCTTTACAAAGGTACCAGACCAAGGCTGTTTGGGGGAGAAATCCAATGTAAATGCTGTTCTCCAAGCTGAGATCCCAAGGTAGGCATTGGATCTACCAAGAAAAGTATCTATTTTTGTTTACTTTACATAAAGATATCATAGTGTGGTAGGCTCAGAATGACAGTAAGTTGTGTATCAATTTGGTTTTATTGATTCTAATTCATTAACTTTTTTTTGTATAAGTAATGCCAAAGTTCAAGGTGTATGATTTCTTTGGACAGGTACTATGACTATATGCAGACAGGAATTAATGGTTTACAGCATCTTACCAGGATCTAGTGAACAGCCACTGCATTTCTGTTGGTGAAAGGCTTGTGTGCAGAGGTAAACCATCTTTTAGGTGGCGTGTCTGTTTTAAGATACATGCAACTGGAGCCAGCCAAGTTAGAAACTTTTATTCTGGTTTCTTATGGCATATTTCTAGGAAGGGTCACAGAATGTCCAAGGGAAATAAAGCACAGGTGTCTGCTAGACTGTTTTTGTCTTAACATTTTTCCCATCTAACTAGTAGTTTAAAGGAGATATGGCTCTGTCTGCTGTGAAGGCTGATTTCTGCTTTTTCTCCTAGGAAGTTAACCTTGCAGGGATATGTCAGCATCAATATTTCTGTATAAGAGGACCTTCTTATCTTCCTTTAGTTTTTATTACTTGCCAAACCTGTGTGTGGAGGTCAGAGAATGACTTACAGGAGTCGCTTCTCTCCTTCTTACCCGGTTGCCAGCAAATGCCTTTACCCTCTGAGCCATCCCACTGGCTCATATCTTCTTTTAAATGGATTCAGATCAAACTAATTCATCATCTGTTTCAGCTTACAATTTGTAAAGGTAGGGCTGAAACCAAGAGAGCTGGGGGAGGAGTGATGGAGGACCCCCATAGAAGCCTAAGAAAAAAATCTCCACTCTCCCATCTCTATTACCACCCTGCTGGGCTGAGTTCTTTTAAGAACTCTAATGTTCAGTTGAGAAGCTGTACTCCTGCCAGAGACCTGTGATCTTTGGATATGTCTTTCTGTTTACTCTGAATATGCTCAAATCCTCTTTTTCTGAGAACACCCCCTAGTTAGAATAACAAGAATGCTTGGCACATAAATAATAAAAGATGACTGCCAATGATTATGTGAAGCATGGAATTGGGGTTCCCAGGGCCCTGGTGAACACCGACTAGTAATATTGCTTAGACTCAGAACTGACCTATGAACACTGACAGGAGAGGACACCAATGAAGAGAGCTGCTTTGTCTGCCACTCAAAGGTATCCATCTTCCCATGCTCCCCTTGCAAGTGTGTGCATAATAGACAAAGGTTAGGTTGAGATTAACTGTGGACCTTCTCTGCTTGATCAAGCAGGTAGCTCATGGCAGCTCTTATGAGCGAATATCCTTCAGAAATGCCTGCCTAATGTTACCAAATATCTCAGTGGAAGTTGACATTACGGTTTGGACGAAAATTTTCTTGTCCTTCACAAGTTGGCAAGTTAGTTCAAAGATATTTTGAAGCTCATAGACAAACTTATGTTCTCTGTGCAGCCAGATGTGGCCTGAGGGCCACCATGTGCAGCCAGATGTGGCCTAAGGGCCGCCAGGATGTTACTCTTGCTTTGAAAGTAGTCTAAGGCTGGGCGTGGTGGCGCACGCCTTTAATCCCAGCACTTGGGAGGCAGAGACAGGCAGATTTCTGAGTTCCAGGCCAGCCTGGTCTACAGAGTGAGTTCCAGGACAGCCAGGGCTACACAGAGAAAAACAGAGAAACCCTGTCTTGAAAAACAAACAAACAAACAAAACCGTCTAGAGGCCAAGCACATGCTGCCCTGTGGGAGAACCTCCGTTCTTAGCCCTTCCCCCCCCCCCAATCAGGTGACTCATGATTGTGCACAACTCCAGTTCCAGGTAATCTGATACCCTCTTCTTGTATCCACAGTACCCACAGGCAGCTGCTCACACACACGGTGCATATCTGGATAAGTACACTCACATGTGCACATAAGGTTTTTTTTTTTTTTAATTAAAAACAGTTCAGACTCTTAAAAAGGAATATGGACAGAGTAAGGCTTTCTGCTTCATTAACTCCTCAGGAGTTTCTGCATTTGCTGTGCAAACAGGGGCCTCATCTCTTCTCAGGAACGTCAGAACTACATCTCAGGGGGAATGAAAAACAAGAAAGGTATAGTTTGTCTAGTTGTTATGATCACTTCTAAAAGAATGTAGGACTGGCGGAGAGGATGTGTCCACCCTGCTTGTAAAGGAGCCCACAGGCATGATAGGATTGAAGCATTGCCAATAAAGCCAGCAAATAAAACTCCTAGGGCTGGATTCATGGTCCCGGTAACCTGATGGAGTTAGAATTCAGTAAACACTTGAGTGTTTCTGGAAATATGTAGCCATTCTAGCCATAGCTTGTTAAAGGTCCCAATCTAAGGAGACTAGTAAATAGGAAACGTTGTAAAAGAGAGTGTGGATCAAGACTTTATGCTTGGAAAAACTACACCTTAATTGATTTGTAGCTTTTGAACATGTTTGTTTGGTCCTTGAACTAGGACCTCATATATTCTAAGCAAGAACTTTACCCCTGAGATATATCCCTGAACTCTACTTTAAATTTCACCTTGCTATATGTCATTTTAAAAGTGTAAGTTTCAGCATAGCTTAGTAGAGGTATTTATACTCTTCGACTTATTTAATTCACTCAGCTGCTTATTGAATACACCGTAGTCCCAGGCATGCCTACAGGTACATGAGGACCATCAATTAACAAAGCAGGCAGCTTCCTGCCCTTGAGAGACTTAAATTCTATAACAAGTAACAATTTTTCTGGTATGTTAAAATAACATTACAAAATGTAAAGATAAAACATTCGAACAGAGCTAAAGACTGGGTGTTTACACTGAATGTTTAAATAAGAACAAAAGGGACTTGGGAACTTTCAAGTAATGAATTACAGAGGAATAGCAGGGGGTTTTGTTTGTTCTTTGTTTCCCCTTGAGGTTTCTATTCACTAAAACAAGTGGTTCTTTTCCTTTATCAAATCAGTGTAAATCAGTGTGTGAAGAACTAACACACGTTATTTATACTTATGGGATACTTCTCTCCTCGCCTCTTTCTCTGGCTTTTATGACACGGTATCTCCCTCTGTAGCCTAGAATGGCTTGCAACGTACTGTATAGCCCAGGCTGGCCTCAAACTCATAATCAGTCCTTTTTCCTAAGCTTTCAGAGTGCTGTGATCTCAGGCTTGAGCCAAACATACCTAGCTTCAGAACACATGTTTAAAGCAAAGAAATGAAGCGGTAGGACTTGAGTTGCATATCCCCTGAAACTCATGTCACTCTAACCTCCAAGGTTCTTTGTTAAAAGCCAGAGCCTTTGGGACTGAATTAGGTCAAGGTTAAAGCACTCATGATGGGGCTCATGCTCTTCTTTTTTTTCCCAACTTTTATTAGATATTTTCTTCATTTACATTTCAAGTGTTATCCAGAAAGTTCCCTATACCCTCCCCCCTCCCAGCCCTGCTCTCCTACCCACCCGCTCCCACATCTTGGCCCTCACATTCCCCTGTACTGGGGCATATAAAGTCTGCATGACCAAGGGGCCTCTCTTCCCACTGATGGCCAACTAGGCCATCCTCTTCTATATATGCAGCTAGAGACATGAGCTCAGGAGGTACTAGTTAGTTCATGTTATTCTTCCACCTATAGGGTTGAAGACCCCTTCAGCTCCTTGGGTACTTTCTCTAGCTCCTTCCTTGGGAACCCTGTGTTCCATCTAATAGCTGACTGTGAGCTTCCAGCTCCATGTTTGCCAGGCATTGGTATAGTCTCCCACAAGACAGCTATATCCGGGCCCTTTCAGCACTATCTTGCTGGCATATGCTATAGTGTCTTTTTTTTGGTGGCTGATTGTGGGATGGATCCCTGGCAGCCGCAGTCATTGGGTCCATCCTTTTGATTGAGCTTCACACATGATCTCTGTAACTCTTTCAATGTGTGCTTTGTTCTTAATTCTAGAAAGGGGTGACGTGTCCACATTTTGATCTTCCTTCTTCTTGAGTTTCATGTGTTTAGTAAATTGTATCTTGGGTAGTCTAGGCATACTCTTCTTAGAGGCAGAAGAGAGATGCCCCCATCCTTCCTGCCATGTGAGGTTAGAACAGCACGTGGATGCCTAGGAAAAAGCAAATCCTTACTGCACATAGAGATAGATCCTTACTGCACACAGAGATCCTTACTGCACACACAGAGACTAAACCTGCACCTCCATCCTAGGAGTCATTAGAAGGAAATCGCTTTCTTTCTTTCTTTCTTTCTTTCTTTCTTTCTTTCTTTCTTTCTTTCTTTCTTTCTTCCTTCCTTCCTTCTTTTAAATAATTTGCCCAGTTTGTGGTATTTGGTTTTTCCAACCTGAAAAGATAGGAAGACAACCTAACATCAATAGTTCAACCTTGAGGAATGTGTTTTTATACTTTTCAGCTTTATTTCCTATAAAACTTTATTGTTTACAAAAATGAGCTGATATATTTGTTTTAATTCCCCATCTGCAGTGGGTCTCCGTCTGATTCCCTAGTTCACATGGTCCACAAGGTTCCTCCTGACTTGATCTGTGCTCCGCATTCTGTGTTACCATCAGTTTCTCCTCACTGTCCACACTGCAACCATGTGAGGCTAATCCCTTTCCCTCTGTGCTAAGCTCTCTTTCTCAACCCCTGTCTGTAGGGATGCTCCCATTCTCACCCCCTGTCTGTAGGGATGCTCCCACGCTCCCTCCCTCCCTACCTACCTACCTACCTACCTCTGGCTACACTCTAAAGACCATCTTAATCTTTCTGGTTGGGTGTCTTCCCTCTGCTGAGCCTTCCCAGGTCACACTGACTATAAACCAGTGACTCCACGTCACTTTTCCCACAGCATCCTGTGACATTCTTCCTCGTGGCATTGGCTTCTCCTTTGGTCTTGCTTGTTTCCTTCTCTGGGCACTCCCTGGGGGCACCTACCATTGCCTGTCACAGTAAGTCTAATAATTCACTGCACAGTTTATGGCCTCTGTTATGTTTTAACATACTAACCTACAAGTTGATTCTCTGTCCAGACTAAACTCAGCCATACAGTATGTTCTAAATCCTGTGCTCTTCTATTGCATGCATGCTTCCTGGTTATTAAAATCTCTCTTGACAGCTTCCCTTTGTCATACTCTAGGATGACTAAAACATTACATTCATGTCTCTCTTTTTTTTCTTTTTTGAGTTTTTTTCCACTCAAGATGACAATTTAGTGGCCTTAGTCATGCCTCTTCTGCTGAGATACCTTCTACAGGCACATTTTTGGTCACCCCAGTCTCCTCCTGCCAGATTCTTTTTGGGTTTGTCACAGTTCTGTTGGTACAGAGTAGATGACAGCTTCTTTTCTCTTTCCTTTGGCCTCTGCAGAATTGTTCTAGTTTTAATCATTACCCTGGCTGATAGTTTCCAGGTCCTGCTAAGGCTCTTCTGTTTTCATGTAGTAGAAACAGACCTGGTCTGTTCAGTGAGATTTGACTTCTTCATTCAGAACTGCTTATTGTTTCACCTTCTTTTGCTAAGTGTACATGCTTTATAATGGGAGAAAGTGTTCACAGATATCTTCACACATCTGGAGAATCAAAATTTTGTTGTCAGGAAAACTAGCAGTGACACGGAGCACAGGGTCCCCAAAGAAGGAGCTAGAGAAAGTACCCAAGGAGCTGAAGGTGTTTGTACCCTCATAGGAGGAACAGCAATATGAACTAACCAGTATCCCCAGAGCTCCCTGGGACTAAACCACCAATCAAAGAAAACATTTGGGGGGACTCATGGCTCCAGCTGCATATGTAGCAGAGGATGGCCTAGTCGGTCATCAATGGGAGGAGAAGCTCTTGGTCCTGTGAAGGTTCTATGCCCCAGTATAGAGGAATGCCAGGCCAGGAAACAGGAGTGGATGGGTTGGGGAGCAGGGGGAGGGGGAAAAGGATAGGGGATTTTAGGAGGGGAAATTAGGAAAAGGGATAACATTTGAAATGGAAATAACGAAAATATCTAATAAAAGGAAAAGAAAAAACTAGCAGTAAGCATCATTCGCACAAACACAGATGTTATGAATATGAACCTCATGTGTCAAATGAAAATGAAAGAAACAAGAAAGAAATAGAAATACTGATAGTTCCTTACTTTTTTTATTTTTTTCTTTATTAGATATTTTCTTCATTTACATTTCAAGTGTTATCCAGAAAGTTCCCACCCCCTATCCCATCCCCGCCCTGCTCCCCTACCCACCCCCTCCCACATAATGGCCCTGGCGTTCCCCTGTACTGGGACATATAAAGTCTGCATGACCAAGGGGCCTTTCTTCCCAATGATGGCCAACTAGGCCATCTTCTTCCATATATGCAGCTAGAGATATGAGCACATGGGGAACTAGTTAGTTCATGTTATTCTTCCACCTATAGGGTTGAAGACCCCTTCAGCTCCTTGGGTACTTNAACTCAAGCAGGAGCTGATGCAGAAGCCATGGAGGGATGTTCTTTACTGGCTTGCTTTTCCTGGCTTGCTCAGCCTGCTCTCTTATAGAACCTAAGACTGCCAGCCCAGAGATGGTCCCACCCACCAGGGGCTCTTGATCACTAATTGAGAAAATGCCTCACAGCTAGATCTCATGGAGGCATTTCCCCAACTGAAGCTCCTTTCTCTGTGATAACTCCAGCTGTGTCAAGTTGACACAAACCTAGCCAGTACAGTGGCTGATTATGGGAAGGATTCCTGGCAGCCGCAGTCACTGGTTGGTCCATCCTTTTGATTCAGCTTCACACATGATCTCTGTAACTCCTTCAATGTGTGCTTTGTTCTTAATTCTAGGAAGGGGCGAAGAGACCACATTTTGAACTTCATTCTTCTTGAGTTTCATGTGTTTAGTAAATTGTATCTTGGGTAGTCTAAGCTTCTGGGCTAATATCCACATATCAGTGAGTACATGTTATGTGAGTTCTTTTGTGATTGGGTTACCTCACTCAGGATGACACCCTCCAGATCCATCCATTTGCCTAGAAATTTCATATATTCATTGTTTCTAATAGCTGAGTAGTACTCCATTGTGTAAATGTACCAAATTTTTTGTATCCATTCCTCTGTTGAGGGACATCTGGGTTCTTTCTAGCTTCTGGCTGTTATGAATAAGGCTGCTATGAACATAGTGTAGATAGTTCCTTACTTTTAAGTACCCCATAGAGATAACACTGGCAGATTGGTGGAGAAAAATAATAGGCGGTGTTTTAATTTTATTTTTCTTTTTTATTTCCATTTTTGAAGTGTTAGAGACCAATCCCATTGCTTTGCACATGCAAGGAAAGTGTTTCGCCACTATGCTGTCACTCCAGCCCTTGATGGCTAATACCCAAAGACTTCTCAGCACTTCAACAGTCAAAGCCTCCATCCTCCGTGCTTCAGTGGTTTCTCATGAGCTCTTGAAGCATTTTGTAGGTAAGGTTTGAAAGGCTTAGAAAATGTCAATGCTCTGCCCAGGCTAGGATTACATAGAAATTACAGGACAAAGGCACTAATCCAAAGCAGAAGCTAGTCATTTTTAGCATGCCTCCCCATTTCTTAGCTATGCTTTCTGTGCCCTTCCATAACCTTATCTCTGCTTAATGTAGGGACTTGTCCATAGACAAGAGGCTATCAGACAGAGAATTCCTTCATCCACTAGCAAAACTCTCAGTTAATCTATAAGTGCAAAAATGATTACTCTGGGCCTTGGTTTTAACTACTTGGCATACTGTCAAGGAACGAATGAATTGTGAACTTTATTTTAAAAGTTCAAATAATATATAAAATTATTCAGACAAAACATGAATACAGTTAATACCAAAGAAAAAGATCAATATAAATGCCTATGCAAATGACTCCCAAAGTTGTCAGCTTTGTGTCTTTATCTGTTTTATAATATTTTAATTTGGGGGATACTTTATGAAAACAACCAGCTGTGTAGCAGGACAGACAGAATTTTCTGCAAATTCTTCACCTTACGAATTCACAAAAATGTGGGTGGGCAGGTGGGGAACACCCTCATAGAAGCAGGGGGAGGGAGGTTGGGATAGGAGGGTTATGGAGGGGAAACCAGGAAAGGGAATAACATTTGAAATTCAAATAAATAAAATATCCAATAAAAATCATGAAAAAAATGAAACTTAAAAAAAAAGAATTCACAAAAGTGAAGTACATCCACAGTCAATTACACAGGTGAACCCGAGTGTGGTACACGCCAGGCTGTTTTCAGGTTAACTTGTTCACTTGTTCTGTTAACATTTTAAGTTTTAAATACTGGGAAATTTAAGATGACTGTTTCTTCTTTTCTTTCCTTTTCTTGAAAATAGGGGATTTTTTTTTCTTCACATGAGGACGCTTTCCTCTCTACTCCTGTCATTTCCTCTCCATCTCCCCTCCCATATGAATCCACCCCCTTTCTGTCTCTCATTAGAAAACAAACAGGCTTGTAAGGGAATATAATATAATATAATATAATATAATATGACAAGACAAAAACTAACACATCAGAATAGAAAAAACTCAAGCAAATGGAAAGAGTAAAAAGCAAACAAGCAAGCACAAGAAATATAGATACAGATATAGATTCATTCACACACTCAGGAATCCCATAAAAACACCAAAATGTAAGCCATAACATATACACAAAAGACTTGTGGGGTGAAAAGGCAGTGTGTGTGTGTGTGTGTGTGTGTGTGTGTGTGAGAGAGAGAGAGAGAGAGAGAGAGAGAGAGAGAGAGGATAAAAAGTTAAGATTTTGTTTTAGAAAAGAGAGAGCCTTGAAATGACATTATGACATTAAGTCACTATGACAAGTCATATGACATTATGGCAAAGATGCCATTGACGTCATTTTCTGTTGGCCTTCTAGTGCCAGGCATGCAGCTGACTCTGAGTTTGTTTCTCCAGTGAGACTCCCAGGGGAACACTAACTTTTCATTTGCAAACGGTTATCAACTGGAAATAGCTTTTGAGTTAGGGTTGGGACATGTATCTACTTCTTTCAGTGCTAGGATCTCATCTGGTGCAGACCGCTGCAGGCCGTCTGCATGCTGCCTCTGCCTCTGCAACTTCATATGTGTACAGGACAACTTTTTTCATATAACATAGCTGCTTAATAATTTTAACTTGTACCTTGAAATTTTTTAGGAAGAATAAAAATATCTATAAGAATAAAACTAATAAATAGAACTATTGCTAATTCTAAGTGTTTGTTGTTCACATTTCCATAGACCCCAGATGGAAAGCCTTCAGAAGAAAGATTTGGAATAATTTTCATCCTCGAATACAGCCTTCAAATGTATAATCTCAAAACTGTGGGTTTTCTCCCTTGCAGAAAATTTACAGGAGCCTAGTGTTTTAAGTACATAGTTACTTAAGTTGAGAAATAATTCCTTTCTCCTGTCTTTACTGTTAAAAAGTATTTCAGCTGGGTGTTGGTGCCACATACATACCTGTAATTACAGTACTTGGGCTGATCAGGAAGTTCATAAGTTCAAGGTGATCCTAGGCTACAAAGTGAGAGCCAGTCTGTCTCAAACATCAAATCATATACATACATACACATGCATATATGTATTTAATTAAAATCAACTTGAGAAATTGCTAAAATCAAGTGGCATTTAGAGAAATTCCATTTGTATTATTAAGCTTCTTACATGAAAGATGAAATTATTATTTAATAAAAAATCACAAATATGTAAGAGAGGCACTGGTAGCCAAACTCAATGGCTTGTCTTACTAGGCTTCATCTAATTTAAGGAAGCTAGGTCTTCTTTCTCATATGCAGGAATATTTTTCCTTTCTCCCAAATTCTGTATATAACTGAAAGGAGGAAACATTATTGACAGTTTTTATCACCAATACTGCATCTCAAACAGTAAGATTGGTTGAAAAACAAAAATCACTCAATCAAGTTGGCTTTCTATTTTACTCAGATAAAAATCAAATACAGTTGTAACTCAGTGGACTGAAATAATAAAGAACACTTATCCTCACTCAGTATTTGCCCCAGAGGAGCTTCTCACTGTATATACATTGTTGTTTTGTGTCTAAATTGGATGATATTTAGTTTTCAAAGAAGAACAAAATGAGATACTTTATTTTTTCCTTTGAAGAATGTGTATCTTTGGTTGCTATAAATTACTTTCTGGGAAAGGTTAAGTTAATATTTTGATGAAAGATAAAAATCTTCAAAGTAAGCTACAAGCTTTAATAATAAGAATGAGAATCCCTGAGCTAGAATGTCAAGGCTCAAGGGGTAGAGAAAAGATTTGTATGACATACAGTGAGGATTATTTTTGGTGTAAAGTTTATATCTCTTCATTAGAACAACTCTTTCAAATTATGACCTTGTCCTTTGTATCTGTGATTTGGAATAAAAATTACAGAGTCCAAGAGTAGAAGCCCATGGGTTTACTTAGAGATAGCAGCTCTTATAAATGAATGAAGGCATCATTTCTAAACAGTAGGAGTGGCAGAAGCCCTGGGACTTTGAGAACATATGCTTTACCTAAAGATAGTCAACCTACCATATGCCTCCCAAACAAAATACATTACACTCCAAATGTGGCTCCCCAGTGTGCTGCCCAGCCTGGACCACAGTGTCCTCTTCATCTGGGCTTGTTTCCTTTCACTTTCCCTTTTCTTTTTCTTTTTTCTTTTTCTTATGCATCCTTATCAGTAGTTGTTCAACTTCTATTTGAACAATTCTGGTGACAGGATGTATTAGTCAGGGTTTTACTGCTGTGAACAGACACCATGACCAAGGCAACTCTTATATGGAAAACATTTCACTGGGCCTGGGTTACAGGTTCAGAGGTTCATTCCATAATCAAGGTTGGAGCATGGCAACATTCAGGCAGACATGGTACAGGCACAGCTGAGAGGCTGGCATCTTCATCTGAAGGCTGCTAGTGGAATACTGACTTCCAGGCAGCTAGAATGAGGGTCTTAAAGCCCATACCCACAGTGACACACCTACTCCAACAAGGCCACACATACTCCAACAGGGTCATACCTTCTAATAATGCCACTCCCTAGGCTGAACATACACAAACCATCACACAGGAACTCATCAACTTCCAGAGCTACAAAGTCTTTGTTACTGATGGTGGTGACAGTAACCCCTCATATAGATCAGTTAATGCTAACTGTGTATTTCCCCTATGAACTGGGGCCCAAAGGTTTCTTTTCTGTTTTTTGACTGCTACTTGTGTTCGTGTAAGGTTATAACTGTTTGTTTCATGAGGGGCACAATTAGCTCTGGAAATGTAGTCTTCATATGTTAATGTACTATTCCAGGTGAACTTACATGACACATGTTACAGAGTTCCTATAGATCATAGCTGATCTCAGAAAGGTCTACTTCTCATTAACATTTCAGACCCAGTGATATCCTCTTAGCAGAGAATCTAGCAAAACCACAGTCCTACTCACCACCAAGGGGGAAGAATGGGTGGTAAATTCTGAAATAATAAATTTTCATTGTTTATAAAGCACTGAATCCATGATGGTAGATTTTTTTTTATTTAAAAAAAAAAAAGCAAATTAATACAAAATAAGTGACATAGTTGTTCTCCATGGTGGAACTGAGCAGAGAGAAACAGGAGTAGAGACCATTTACAAAGTCACTGGGATGGTTAGGCAAAAGGTAATAACAGCTAGGAACAGGAGCCTGGTAGTGAACAGAGAAATCACATTTGGAAGTGATACAACACCAATTGGTGACAGAATCAGCAGTGACAGAGAGTACCTAAGCAATGACTTAGGTTTAGGGGTTGCGTGTGTGCCTGCGTGTGCGTGTGCCTGCGTGTGTGTGTATATATGTATATGTATAAAAAATCAAACCTTAAGTCACATGTTAGGAAGATGACTTATAGTGGCATTCTCTGCTCTTGTGTACATAAAAGCCCCTGTAACTTCAATGTATGGGTTAGTGTTTGGTTTTTTTTTATGGCCTCTCTTGCATGGCCTGGATGGACCTCTCTCACTGTATTCACAGAGTGTATGTCTGGAATCAGATTCTTTTGTTAGCAAGTATCATGGGGAGAGAGAAGGGGGCTAACACACCATGCTTCCTCTATGAAAATGTGGGCATTTTCTCTTGCATCTCTTAAGATTTATCAGGTATCAGAGAGCCCTAATGTTATTGTCGTCTACAAATTAGCATCTTAACACAAAAAGAATATAAACCATGTTCTACATAGTTTACTTTTTGTTTTTTGTTTGTTTGTTTGTTTTGTTTTGTTTTTCGAGACAGGGTTTCTCTGTATAGCCCTGACTGACCTGAAACTCACTTTGTAGACCAGGCTGGCCTCGAACTCAGAAATCCGCCTGCCTCTGCCTCCTGAGTGCTGGGATTAAAGGCATGCGCCACCACGCCGGGCTCATAGTTTACTTTTAAGAGAGAAAAATATTTTCAACATTTTCTGTTGTTTGGCTGTGTTTTTTTAAAAAATATAATATATTGATATAATCAATGCTATCCTAAGATTAAACCCCCTGAGAATACAGACATTATAGGAAATACAAAGGTATTGAGTAGAAGAGTGTGTAATTTAATAGCTGCTTCCACTGAGTGTGAGATCGATCATGGTGGCTGTTATTTTTCCTCATTTCTCTGGGGAAAATATGAAAGATTGAGATAATGCTTTAAATTTTATTTTTAGTTTATGGGGCTTTTTTGTGTTTGTTTTTGTTTTTTGACCTGGGAACTAAATACAAGGCCTCACACTCAATAGTCAGGTGCTCTTTTTGGGACACTGGGTCCCTACCCTCTTTATACATTTTTCTGAGACAGTATCTCGCTATAGTTCCCAAGCTGGCCTTGAACTGATTTTTCTGTTCACCTCTGCTGGTAGTAAACATCTTCTTTTCCTCCCTCAGCTTCCCAAGGAGATAGAATTACATCAGGCCAGGCTTTGCTGTACATTAGAATAAGTACTTAAGATGTTTTAGGAAGAAATTTTTGGAAAATGCTTTGAAAACCAAGAACACACAGTAGTAAACTAAAAATTATAGGAATAAAATAAAATTAAAAAAAAAACAAAAACAAAACCTCCATTATCCATGAAGTACTAGCACTGGGCCCTAAATAACTTAAATAAAGCCCCAAACAGCCTTTACATGCTTCAAATACCTTTTATGAGTCCATCAGGGAATCATGGTCAAGCTCTGTGAGCCCTCTATGTGAGGAGCTAAGACATGGCTGGAAAGTCAGGAAGCTTTTTCTGTAGAGGAAAAGCTTGCATTACAGTCAAGCAGCCATTAGAATTTTAAAACATCATTCAAAGACCACTTTTAAATATTTTATGAATAGTAATATCTATTGTTGTTGTTTGTTGTTGTCTATTGTTTTCTCTGTGCTGAGCTATCAGCTACATGCTTTGTGTGACTCTAGGAAGTGGAGACTGTTTCATTTTCAGCACACCCGTTCAAATTCCTCCTGCCTTCATTATTCACCCGTCCAAAGATCGTCTTCCACGTTAATGCCTATTGTCTTGTCTTCTGACCAACTGAACTGAACCGGAACGTTTCTGTGTCCGGGTTCAGGACTATATACATGGGAATTGAGCAGATTCTTCAGTGGACATACAACTGAAGGGAACGTTGTACAACCCCCAAATCCAACAATACCCACAGTTTAGCAGAAAGAGCTAGGACCAGCTAAACTCCTCCCTGAGCTATGATTGACTGCTGACAGGTCCAGTCTCGTGCAAACCTATTATAGGCAGCAGCAGCAGCAGCTATGCTTTGAGATCATCAAAATTGGCTGTGTCATACTCAGAAGTTGGCATTTCACAGTCTTTCTATTGTTGTCTTCTCTATTTCTTTCCTCTTTCTCTTTCTCCTTATCCTTGAGCCTCAGAGAGGGTGTTATAAATGTCCTGTTTAGGACTGAGCAGGACACAATCACTTATCAGTACCTTGTAAGGCCATGCAACTCTACGTTCACCACCATTTTCTGTGAAGAGAAGTTTCTCTGGTCGAGACTGAGAGGAGTCACATTTCTCTGTAAGTGTTAACACTGCTCTTCATGGAGACATGGAACAGAATCTCGATTGATTACTGACTCTGCCTCAAGCTAGAAATCCTTCCTCTTTTCAAACCCCAGACACAGAGTATTCTTATGGGTGGAACATCCTTTATTGGAGTTTAGGGAGTGGGAGGGGTGTTTAAAGGTGATGATTGCAAACAACAGGAAACAATTCAAACTTAAGATAGAACATTACTCCTTCTGAATTTGGAACTAATTCTCCATAATAGCTCTTCCTCCTCATACTTAGGTCTCTTGACAGGTTGTTTGACTACCTGTCTTTGGTTTTAGAAGTTATTTTTATAACCAGTACCCCCTCCTATGTCAATTCTCCCAAACTTCCTCAAACTGAGAAGGTTGTTAAGCTGTGTAGATCTCTTTATCCACCTCAATCAGTGATATGATGCCGTTTGTAATTCAGTAACTCATTAAGGAATTCTCCTCAGGAATCCATTTACTCAGGATCTCCATCTTACCTTCTTAAAGGACTGACTGAGAATTAGAAAAACTAAAGCACCTCCGATATCAAATAATACTCTATAACCTTAATAAACTGTAGTATACCTGAACATTGAGTTCTCTAGAGAAACATATATAGATTTGACAAAGAAAAAGGTAGAAAGATATGCATGGTGTGTGTGTGTGTGTGTGTGTGTGTGTGTGTTCACAGATAATGGTTGGGTGAATGCATACAAATGTAGCTAGAGAGACAGAAAAAAAGAAAAGGAAGAAGGAAGGGAAAGAGATTTTTAACATATATGTTTTATGTTGTTATTGGAGCTGAAATCCGCACAAGCTACTAAAAATTAGTTCAAATTCTACAAAGAGAGACAAACTTGGAACTCAAATAGGAATTTTTTTACACTGTAATCTTGAAAAAAAATTTTTTGGGGGGGAGAACTTTTATTTTCTCATAAGGCCTCCAGTGATTGAATAAGGCCTAGCCACCTTATATAAAATTCTCAGCTTTATTCAGAAATCTACTGATATCTCTTTAGATGTTAATCACATTTAAATATGTTTTCATAGCATCTAGACTGGCCTTTGACTGACTAACTGGGCATCTTCAACCAACCAAACTGACTCAGAAAATTAGTCCCTATAGTAGATTGACTAGATACAGCTGTGTTCCTACCCTGAGTTGTTTAGGGGCCTTTGCTATCTAATTAGTTAGGCTAATGGATTATATAAAACTCAGTTTCTCATAAGACTTCAACGGTGCTCTGGGGAGAGTGTTGTCTTCAGTGGTAGACCCACTGAATAGTTGACCGTGTTTCAATAGATAACCTCTTCTCATGCTCACAGAAAACAACCAGAGGTAAACTCAGCTGTTCACAAAGATGTACAAAGTACAAGTGGACTTGGAGGGAAAATTGGGTTTGATGAGAGAGAGAAGTGGGAGAGGTAATGGAGGGTGAAAATGATTCAAGTTCATTACATACACTTGGGAGATTGTGGGAGAAAGACATTACTTGCAGGACCTGTTCAGTCACTCAGCAGGGAAAGGTGTTTGCCAACAAGCCTGACAACACGCTCAGATAGACCTCAGATCCACATGGTGGAAGGAGAGAATTGTCTACTGACCTCCATACACGTGTTATAGTGTGCACGCATGTTATAGTATGAATGCATCCACACATACACGTGCCATATAGTTGTAAGAAATATATAAAGACTTGTGAAATTCAAGCCCAGTGCCATGGTGCATGCCCAAAAGCCCAGAACTTTGGAGGCAGAGGCAGCTGGATCAGGAGTTAAAGGCCAGCCTGGGAGAGTGAGTTTGAGGCCAGATTGGGCTACATGAGATCCTGTCTCCAAATAACAAACAAACAAACAAAAAGTTTAAAAAGAAACAAGCTTAAAAAGATTTGAAACATTAAAAATTACTTCTTTTGAACTCATCCATTTGTTTTATGTGGACAAATACCAAGAATGTATCTAGTTGTGAGACTCAGTTGCTTCTTAAAAGCATTAGCTTGCATGACTGTAAATGTGGGACAGAAAGGGAGCGAGGAAGGGTTTATTGAATAAGCCTTTCTAGTGAACAGCTGCTTAGCAAATGCCGGGGCAGCTGCTTGTAACAGCATGAGAGACATGCCTAACTTTTGATCATAGTTACATAAGCCTTCCTTTTTTGCTCTTATAGAGTTGCTTACAATAAATTTATGTAATATGGTTTGGTTAAAACTTCTACCAAGAGGGAAGCATTTCAGAAATGATGTTAGCTGGCTCCTTCTGTCTAAGAGCATGTGAGTGTTCATAAGAACCTGTGCTTCTGTGGGTAAGAGATGTGTATGCATCCTTTTACACAGGGGTTGAGCTAATGTGGGATGTTATTTGTCCTGGGCAGATTTCCATATCCGATGGTCATTAATCCGATGGGTGAAATGACCTTTGATTTGTGAAGCCTTGCAAATTCAATGAGGCAAGGCACTGGGACTCTCAAATTTTCCTAAGGCCAAATTATTCCTTTGTCCCAAAGATGTATGATAAAAGGATTCTGATATGACAAACAAAGCTTTGGGGAGTCTGCTGTAAAAATCATGAAATAAAATTTATGAAATGAAACCTGTGTAATGAAAAAGATAATCTAAATTTTTTTTCAGAAAACAATTTACTTATCAAAATTATAGTAGTCTAACATAAGCTATCAAGACCATGGTGAGCATCCTATATTAGTGATTTGGATTCTGGGTCTTATTTATATTAGTCAGGTAATGTTTTCTTGTGCAACAGGATTCGGCCTGCACTTACCTAGTTAAGCCAAACACTTTGTGTAGTATAGAAGTCAAGACAGTAATGTTTGTTTTATTTGCTGTATTCCATTTACCTACCTACCTACCTACCTACCTACTTACTTGCTTGCTTGCTGACTTATGTGTGTGCCTAGGTGAGTATCCTATGGGCATTTTGGAGGGCACAGACTAACTTGTAGGAGTTAGGTCTTTCCTTCTACCGTGTGGGTTCCAGGGATGAAACTCAACTCCTCTGACTTAAAAAGTACCTCACTTATTAAGTCATTTCACTGACCCTAGAACTAGTTTTAAATGATAAAAGTAAAAGTCTTCCTATAAACTCCACACAAGATACCTCCTGCTTACATGGGTTGAGAGATGACAAAAACACAAAGTTTCAGAAAATGACAGTGGTTGTCAATAGACAGTTCTTATGCTCAGTAGTAAGAAAATAAAAACAACAAAAATAATTTTTAAAAAAAAGCAATAAAAATAAGTCTTGCTAATAAGCATGCAACTGTTCCATTTCCCTTAGTTTGTATCATAACCATTTCTGGTGACATGATACCTAATTCTTGCAGCATGATGACATATCTTTAGATAACAGCTATATTGTAGTTTATATGAAAGATGACAACTTGGATACTTGGATAAATACTTTGTGCGAATTTGGAGGGGAACCCAATTTGGTCAAGGCTGGCATACGGCTCAGTGGTCTCCCACTAGCCTAGCATATCAGGGCCATGGGTTTGATGCCTAGGGCAGGGTGAGGGTAAAGGTAGGAGATGAGAGGAAAGGAAAGGGAGGGGTAAAAAAGGAAGAGGAGAGGGAAAATATGAATTTTTAAATGTCTAAGTTCATTTATTTTTTATATCAGACCAGGTATGATTTCTCCATGTCTTCATTTTATTTTCTATAAAATGATAATAATACTTAGTACAGCCTTGTGTATGACATGTATTTAACAGTTATATTTAATTCCTATTGTATTCACAGTATATTACCAAAAAGTTATAAGCTTAAATGACACAAATCTAAATTCCCAGTAATGTGAAGTCCAGATCCATCGTTCTAGACTAAAGGTGGGGTTTCAGGAAGGCTACCTTCTTTTCTGGAAGCTCCAGGGGGGAATCTGCTTTCTCCCTTCTTCAGATTTCTAAAACACATGAGCACTGCGTGGTTCATGGTCTCAAATTATCTTCAAAGTTTCTCATGTCGCATCCCTTTGAATCTGTCCTTCCTGCCTCCCTTGTCACTTGAAGGGACTCTTGTTATTACAATAGGTCCACAGGCATGATTGACCAAAATTTCCCACCTCAAAGGCACTAACATCTCATTTCAACTATCTAACTATCTAACATCTCATCTGGTAAGACATTAGTTCTCCATCATATGGTGATATTCATAGGTCACTGAAAGCAGAATAAAGACACATTTAGAGATCATCATTCTGCCAACAATATCAGAATACCAGCCTGTTGGAAACCACTCAAAGCATGCTGCCCTTTGCTGTGGAGGAAGAGTCTTTCCCTGTGTGCCTTATAGTATTTAGGTAAGAGGATGCCAACTGACCAGTGTCCCGGAAACTAAGAGAGACCAGAGCTCCAGCTCACTGAGTTTCGACACCTTGTGCAAACACTAGTTTGGGCACTCTGCCTAGAAATCTGGGGGATAAAAGAGTAGCACTATTGTCCTATCTAACCCAGAGCCCTGTGGTCTGAAGCAGCTGCCCCTTCTTTCTTAAGGACACTTTACTACTACACTAACAACTTACTTATATACAGAAGTTGAGTGCTCACTCCTCTGTCAAGGTTAAAGCTCCATACACCCAGCTCTGAGGTTGGCAGCTCTCCCCAGTATTCCACGTGTGTTTGAACTCATCTCCAGACTTCTAATACATTTCTTTGACTCACGCCATCTCTTGTCTGTTGTGAGAGAAGCACAACTATTCTCTCCTGGGCATGCGAACATTTGGAGTCAAATGCTACCTTGTAGTCTCTCGTACTTTCTGTTCTTTCCTGATGATGTTCCAGTGTAGACATACTTCGCCTTTCTTCATTGTTACGGAGGGTTCCTGTGTTTGCGCTCCAGTAGCTGTTTTTAAAAGGGTCCATGTCATATGGAAGAAGCATCTACTGAGATGGATGCATTCCAGAAATGACCTTGGCTGGTTGCTCATGCGTGGAAGCATGGAGGCACCTCCCACCTACCGATGTAGCCTCTGTCTCCTGCTTTCCTTCCTCCACTGACTGTGTCAGCACCCTGAAGAAGGCTCAGTTCTCTTCTCTCCCCTAATTCTCCCTTCAGTCTCTCTTCTGCCTTGTATTGGATCAGCCCTTGTTAGTGTCTTAAAGGGCACCAGGAGCTATTTCAAGCACCCACCATATGCCAGCCCCTGTGTTTAAGATATTCTGCATATATTGTCTCCTTCAATCTTAATTTAATACCTTAGTGGGTAGATATTATTTCTCTCTCTCTCTCTTTTGTACTCTAGATGCAACTGGGGCACAGAGACCTTTATGTTGTCCAGCAAAAGCAATGGGGTAACTGTAACAGGGAGAATTCAATCTCAGATATACCGGATTTCAAAGCCTCTATTGTTTACCTATCCTCTATGAGCCTGTTATTCAATTCTGGTTTTAAGGCATGCATCTCTTTCTTGCTGGAGTTCATGGATTCTGTAGCAGATTTCACAGAGACCCTAATGACAGACGTATTCTTGTTCGTGTCGGTGGCGGTTCCTGTGGGCAGCTATAGACTGCAGTGTGTACTGTTTTAATCGCTGGACAAACGTCTTCCTTGTAGGTGGTTGTGCAGATTAATCCAGGTACATTTCCCAAAGTTTCTAAGTTGAACCACAGTTAAAGAAGGAAGAAAGTTTTCAGGTGTGGGTGGCTTTGAGCCAAAATCACCTAAATTAGGATCCCAGTGAAGGAAAACGATCCTGACAAATCCATTCCTTTTTTACTAAAGATCAACCCTTAGTGTAACCGATGGCAGGCCAAAACTTGCTTTTCTTCTTTGAACAAAACGCCCACAAAAGGGAAACAGAAACCAGTTTAGCTGCTTCACCAGGGCCTTCAGAAGGCTTCCTGTAACTAAAGCTTCCCACTATGCCTCCCTCCCTCAGGTCCTGGGAAATTGGGAATGCTCCCTCCTCTAAACTCCTTGCTGCAAGACCACAAATTTACTTCTCACAATGACAAAGGTATTATATCCTGAATTTCCTTAGTAGGAATCTGAATCTTAAATACAGTTTGGTCGAGTGGACTTTGTACTTCATTCCAGTACTCTACCTCATCCTTTGTTTATTTTGACTGCACTTAAGGAGAGAGAAGGTGGGGAGGGAGGGAGGGTGGGGGAGGGAAAGGGGGAGGGAGAGAGGGAGAGAGAGAGAGAAAAAAAATCCTTTAATCCCAGCACTAGGGAAGCAGAGGCAGACAGATCTCTCTGAGTTTGAGCCCAACTATGTCTACAGAGTGAGCTCCAGGACAGCCAGGACTACATAGAGAAAGCCTGTCTCCATCCTGCCCCTCGAAGAGGAGAAAACAAACAAACAAGAGAACAAAGTGCAACTTAAATACCAGAATAGCGTGGACTTAATAACAAAACCACTTTCTAGATCTTATGTTTTCCTGCTCATGAGACAGCAAGCATCAAATCAAGTGCCACATACTAAGAAGGTCCATCTGGGAACGTACTTACACGGTATCCTTGTCCTTGTGTTCTCTATATAGATGGGAAAGTTACAAGAAATGACCTTTTTAATATAAAAGAAAGGAAGAAAGAAAGAAAGGAAGGAAGGAAGGAAGGAAGTCATCCTCCAAACTTTGTTATGTCTTTCACAGCAAGGAAAATGCAGATATTTAAGTAATCAGTATAATTCATGAATTTGGGATATGTAAATATATATATATATATATATATATATATATATATATATATATATATATATATATAATTGGGGAGTTGAAAAGAAATACACCTTACCCTGAAAATTAATGCAGCCTAGAGTTATTAATGGACAAGTAGTCAAAACTGGGACAGAGACATGAGACTATTAAGAAGTATATTAAATCAATGTCGAATTTACTCAAATCTAAAAGTTACACTGTGTTATATTTTTAAGCATGAATAACTATAAGAAATATGCATTTAAGTGCATGAGGTAGAGGACTATAATGTGAGTAATTTATTGTCAGATAGGTCAGCAAATATTTTTCTGTGTGTGTGTGTGTGTTCATATATATGTGTGCATGTGTATGTGGAGGAGAGAAACCCCAAGAGAAAGTAAGTGGGATAAAGCAGCGATAATGTTGAGTCTAAATACAAACGGTATGAGAACACTTTGCTCCTAGGTAATATCGGTTCATATCTAGGATGCTGCCGTCTAAATTACTCACCCTGGAGATTATTACAAACTTTAGACCAATATCTCCAATTGCTTCTTGGTCATGTCCATTAGGATATACCAGAGGTACTCCAATATTAGCCTTTCAAAGTTGATTTTATATCATTTGCCCTTTAAACTCATTTTCTTCTCCATTCTCTAGTGCCAAACTAGTTCTTTCCTCTCCCTTCCAAGGGTCAACAAACATTGCCACAATTAGCCAAAAAAAAAAAAAACAAAAAACAAAAAACAAAAAACAAAAAAAACAACCAAGCCACCCTCTAAAGCCTCCTAAATTAATCCACCTCTCTTAATCCCTACTGCCATAATTCTGCTTCACAGAGCACACAGATTACAACCATGAGCTCAGAGGTGGTCTCCTATATTAAGGATATATCTCTCTGTAACCCAATGCATGACTTATGGCTAATTTCTAAAGGTCAAATCTGATTCCATTAATGCTCTGCTTAAAATCCTAATTGTATCCCTGTGGCTCTGAGATTAAAATCAAAATTGTCAAAAATTATTTACAAGCTCTATGAAGGCGCTTATTTCCTAGACTGTCATCTCTCCCCTCTTTTCTGTCCCCTCAAAGCCACCGTGGACTTCATCATGAGTTGGTCTTTTGGCCTTGAACACTTTCTCCATGCTACCCCACCATAAAAGCTAATCTTTTAAAAATATTTTCCCATTTACTTGATTTTTTAGTATTTTAAAATCACAATTTAGATGACATCATCTAACACATGCTATGATTAATTTAGAAGGAAATTTAAAATATAATACCATTATTATTCATACATTGATTAATCTGGCATACATCAATTATGCTTTCAGTCAGTTCAATTTTCTATAAATATTTCTTGAACACCTGTTGAATGGCTAGCTACATGTGTTTGGGTCATAAAACAGGCATCCTTTGCTATCTGACAGTATTAGTTTGGATGCAGGAACTATATTGAACATCTCCGTGCTTAAATCTTAGTAAAGTTAACTAGCCATAAATCAATAGGTATCACCTGGTGGTAAGTGTTTTGAAGAAAACATCATACAAAGGGATACAGGTGCTTTCTGATACACATCAGTAGTCAGAAGAGCTCTCGGATCAGAGAGCATGCAGCCAGGGGCTTGGATAAAATGCTGAAGCATCAGGCCATTGTCTGGGTGGAAGAACATTCAAGGAGTGCAGGAGCTGCAATGCAAAAGCCAGATGGGGACATGCTCAGCTTGTTCCTAGTAATAGTAAAGGAATAGTAAACATGCCCACAGGGATTAGCAAAGAGGCACTGGCGAGGAGCTCTATGGGGCAGAACCTGCTCTCTTAAACAGAGAATTCACTCTGTTGGCTCTCATGCAGCCTTGGTATTAATTTCAATTTCCTAAAGTTATTCTGTGTAAACAGAGACAACAAATTGAACTGCAGTTTGTGAGAAGGAAAGAACATTGGGGACAAAGGCAAATAGAAACAGACTCCCTAGTGCATTACTGTTGCCCAAAGGGTTGGGAACAGAACCCAGAACACCAGAAGCAATGCTGAGAATACAACAGCCAGTAGATCAAAGCTTTGGTCACTCAGAAAGCAGTGATAACACCCGACAACCTGACAGCGGTGTCTTCTCTCTTTTCTCTGACCTTTTCCAGCCCTATTCCTTCCTGACTGCTTCAAACCTGAGATAAGCCTCAGCTGATTCTTTCCCAGCCTTAGATGGTGGTGGAGAGAGTTCTTTTTGCCTTTAAACTCCAACAGTGATTTTTGTTGTTGTTGTTGTTGTTGTTGTTTGTTGTTGGGAAGTATAATAAATGGTTTAAAAATATAATATAATGATGTTTGGTTTCTCACTATTTCCAGACACGTGTTCAAAATAGAGCTAAAGTGGTTGAATTCTGCTTTGTGTGCATTCTGTATGGTAAAAATGAAAAACTAGGAGATATGAATATAGCTAATGGTAGAATGCACAGTGAGAATGCCTGAGGCCCTAGACTGCAGGTAAATAAAACAGGAGAAACCCTTATGTTTTTAAAAAGACAACACATCTAAAAGACCTGAGCTGTCTTCTAGACCATTTTCTTTTCTTACTGGTGAGTATCCAATCATTAGGTGCTCATTTCACTCTATTATATATATTTCATCTCTGTGTAATGTCCATAATCTTTAAGTTTGCCTCCCATTGTTTACACAATGTGATGAGAATGTGATTTAAAGTTTGTGCTAAATAAGCAAATAAAATAGAAGAGAAATTGGAAGGGCGAATAAAATGAAATGAAAACAAGGTACACAAGGATCATAACCCCAGTACAGTGAGGTTTTATATGGCAAGGGATTAAAAATCACACAACTTATAACAGTCTTCACTGTGGTCATTTAAACCTCTAGTCCCACAACTGGGAGCCTGAGGTAGAAGCACTTCAGTGAATTCAGCACCAGCCTAGACTAAGAAGAAAGACCCTACCTCAAAAACAAAACAAAGGTCTCCACTTGATATTAATATTTAACAAAACACCGAACTCATTTACCAATAGCTGAGGCTTTTTTTTTCTGATTTCATTTCCTTTATGCATTTTGAACTTTCTAAAGCAAACACAAAGAAAATTTTTATTTTTAAAACTTGATCATAAAACATTTCTATATTGTTAGGAACATGGTACTAGCAAGACTTATCTTGGCATGGCAGGCAATATTTGAAATACTCATCCACATTTTCTCAAGCTCTATTGCAGAGGCTATTTAGATCAGTTTTTACAATGGACTTTTTAAACTTTTACTGAGCTTGTTCTATAACAGTTCATCCAGGCATTCTGATTATTGCCACCCCTCTATGTCTAAGCCTGTCCTAACCTGCTCCTCTCTCCCACATCTGTAGCTTTTTGTTATTTTCCTTTGAGCTTATCGATTTGTTTGTTTTGAGATCCACTGAGTTTGACCAAGACTACCTGTGTGACCAGGGTATGCAATTATCCACTGGAAATTCATGCACTCCTCAGTGGGTCCGCACCTGAACAATGATGTTCCTCCATGTGAATCCATCTGTGTGGGGCTAAAGAGATGGCTCAGTGGTTAAGAGCACTGGCTCCTCTTGTAGAAGACCCACATTCAATTCCTAGAACACACATGGGGGCTACAACCACCTGTAACCCTAGTTTCAGAGGATTCAACAAGAAAAACATTCATAAACATAAAGTAAAATAAATTAATAAATTTAAATTTTTTAAAATCCATCAGTAGACAATAGTTCAGGAAAGTGGGGAACTTCTCTGTAAGCACCTCTAAAAAGACTATTTTTAATAAAAAAAAATTTCAGGATCATTTGGAAAAAGGTGTCACAAAACTTGTTTTGTTTTATTAAAGTAGATAAAATAATGTTGTGTATTAGAACATGACATATCTAAACAGTATAACAGCCAATTATAATTTTCTGAAGTTCATATTACATGAACAGTGACATAATCTGATATGTATAACATGCATATTATCTTTGCCAGTTTTTAAAACTGTGAACTAATTTCTAAATAAAGTTAGCTGTAGTTATGAAAAGCTGAGCTGGGCATGGTGGCACATACCTTTAATCCCAGCACTTGGGAAGCAGAGGCAGGCAAATTTCTGAGTTCAAGGCCAGCCTGGTCTAGAGTGAGTTCCAGGACAGCCAGGTCTACATAGAGAAACCCTGTCTCAAAAAACAAAACAAAGAAACAACAATAACAACAAAAAGCTGCTAACTGTCATAAATTAACCCCACTGTTCTCTGAATGTTCCACCTGGACATAATGAGAAAAAATTATTTTTAAAATCTGTGAAATATACTTAGAAAGAGCAAAGTCTAGTGGGCAAATAATAAGATCATAAATTGTTTTTAACATCTTGATTAAATCCTACCCATTCTCTGCCACTATTGACAATTATCATATCTTTAAGAACAAGATGGACAGTAGAAAGCACAAGAGAGGAGATTTTCTATCTTTGGTGTGTGCTTTGCACTTGGTTAGGAGGCTGTCCCTTTCCATAAGATGAATGTGCCATCGACACAATTCTGTTTGCTGCTACGGTGCTTGTTTGCCTATTTCTGGGTCTGTACATCTACATTACTTTCCCTGTCACCATAATCTGCAGTGCCTCAGAAGAGTTGCACTTTTAACCTTAAAATTCTTAAATTAGGGAATAATAATTGTGCAAAACAATGTTTTCATTGGGACGTTTTCATCCATGCATAAAATATACTGTGACCATATTCAGCCCTTCTGCGGCCTTCTCTGTTCTTCCTCTCAGCACAAACCTTGCCCTGTCCCGTTCCCCATGGTTACCCTTTTATATTAGTGCTTCTCGTTCCCTCTAAATTCAACATGGAAGAAAACAAGCGAATCTAATCTTCATCAGTCTGGCTTACTTAGTTTAACATGATGATATTGAACTTCATCTGTTTTCCTGAAAATGATTTTGGTAATTTTCTCATTGAGTAAACTAGTTGGTTATTTATCAGATTTTCTTTATACTGTCTTCCCGTGATGTGTACATGGTATGAATGTATACCTTGATGAAGTTGAGCAATGCCATGCCAGACATGGACAAGCAGATATGCTTAGTGTAAGCTGGCTTTGGCCAACTTTTCAGAAGCTTATATATTCTTTTATGTATCCTCCCCTCCTGAAAGTAATTTGAAACACTTTCCAAGTGTTTATGGCATGGCACACCCTACTTTATTTTATACATGTTAAACTACTCAATGGTCACAACAACACTTTGTAGAAAATATGACAATTCTAGTTTCAGTGGTGACAAAACTGAGAAGAAAAATGGGTCAAAACACGATCTTGAGCCCAGACTGAATGTTGCCGGGATCTTTACTGTGCATGGATTTGCCATGCCTGCATTCAGACAAGCACGGGCCTATATTGTCCAGGGACAGCAGGGTCAATGAGAAACTTAACAGGAGCAAACAATGGTGAATACACCCTCTGCACAACGTGAGACATTTTCCCCAAGGGGAAACCACAGAACTTTCAAGGGACTTTTTGCCTTTAGTCACAAACTGTTCTCACAAGAGAAAGAAAGAGAAAGAAATACAGTCTGCATTTTTCAATGGCTGGATCACCACAGTAACCTCATGATGTGCTGTTCTAATGTTAAGTTGCTTACTAAACAACACTAAATTTTATTGGAAGGTGCTTGGTCTGGTCATGTTATCAGGGTAAGTATCTTTTATGCGTGCAAAGCATATAGGGCTTTTATGAGATATCTGTGCGCTCTAGCACCCAAACATCTGCCCAGTAAATGCCAGAAAATGAGAACTGCCACGCTAGCACTTCAGACATTTTAAGAGTTACTCTCAACCACTAGCTCTGCTCGCCGGAATGAAATGAAATCTGACTAATTAAGCTTTATCACATAGCAAAACTGTGTCAAAGAGACAAGATTCCTTTCTGATATACGTGCGTCTGGACACTTCCCTTCAGAACTGATAAATTTTGCCTCCATCACTTTTCTACACTTTTTAGTAGATCAGTACTGCCCTGAGGGAAGATGCGTACAGAGTACAACTTTAAGGAATGCACACTGCTAAGAAAACACACATCTCAGGCTGGGGCTATCTGCTAGGCATTGCAGCATGATTCTAGCAAATGTATATTTCTAATTATACCATCAATAAATAACATCTCTAATTAAGGTGTTTATTTCTAACTCCAATTTACAGCATCTTCAAAAGACAATTTTTTTCTACCGTACAATTTCCTCTTGTGAAAGATGCATCTAAAGCAGCTATAAATTAAAGAAAACAGTAACAGTAAATAAATATAGGCAGGTATATTTAGTCATATTTATAAATCTCATAAAAATAAAATGAAAGCCAGGTATGATGAAGCACACACACTCTTCCAGCACTAAGGAAAGAGACTGAATGATCATGGGTTCAAAGCCACGATAGGCTGTTTGGTGAGATACTGTCTCAAAAGACCGTGGATACAGCTCAGTGGTCGGTAGAACACTTGGCGAACATGTGCAAAGTCCTGAGTTATGACTCCAGCACTATAAAAAAATAAATCAAGAAGCTTAGACATTGAACACTACATTATTCAACATTACTTAGTGTGCACGGTCTTAAAACAGATGTAAGAATATAAGCTAAAAAAACAAAAAAATCTTTGAGTATAGATATAAGTAACAGCATTTCTGACCACAACGTTGAAACGTTCATAAATTAGAACTTCTTGGCAGCCTTTACCCAAAAGCAATAGGCAGTCAATATTCATCAGCCACTACACTAATGGACATTTCTAAGTGAGCTAAATGATTGATTTGCTTTTGTAAAATCTTCTAAGCCTAATCTGAGGGTGCTGGTGACTCAAGTCTATTTCTTTTTTAATTTTAATAAAAACAAATTAAGAGCAAGTGACAAAATATTTGGAAATACCCATCTTATATTTATTTGAATTGTATGTAGATAAATAAATAAAGATATTTAATTATGTGGGTACCTACAATATAATCAGTTATAACCGATGCATGGCTGTGTTTTATATGGGTATGTGTGAATGTATACAGATAGTTTCATAGTTAAATATTCATCTTTAATCTTGAAACAGATTTGAATATTGTCTACTATTATGTGAATTTTAAGTATGTAAAAAGCTCATATTGGCTTAGGTTTTGTTTTTCATGTGTTTTTTCCTATAATAAATCTTGCTTTAAAAATGAGATAACTCAGCTGGGCGTGGTGGCGCACGCCTTTGATCCCAGCACTCGGGAGGAAGAGGCAGGCGGATTTCTGAGTTCGAGGCCAGCCTTGTCTACAAAGTGAGTTCCAGGACAGCCAGAGCAATACAGAGAAACCCTGTCTCAAAAAAAACAAAAAACAAAACAACAACAACAAAAAATGAGATAACTCCTTGCTTACTACCTGCTATTATGGCTTCTTGGGAGTCTGCAAGCATGATGAACTGTTTGAGGTTGAACACAGTGACATCTTCAGAATACCTTTGTCTTGCCCCTTTGCTTGTATTATAAGGCTGCAATGAAAACCATCTAGCTTCACCAAAATACATTATGACATTGTTTTTCTGTGATGAACAAACTCGGCAAAAAATTGAGAATAAGCAGTATCTCCCAAGATGATTTTATAGTTAACAAGAAAACATTTATAAATGATAAAACTCATTGAAGACACTGATATTAGCATTATATGAAGGTAACGAAATGGGGCCTAGAAGTATAGTAGACCAATAATAGCATTAAGGAAGTGAATGGAGTTTGACATTTATTAAACACTTACTCAAGCAGAGTGCCCGGAGTTAAACTACAATTTTCCTGTAGGTTACCTTATTCATTGACTAGCAATTACTTGGAATGATGCAGCAGCTCTTGAAAGGGATCCAAATGTGCCTCCCTCAAAAACAGAAGACAGTACATTTCATATTGCCAACACACCAACTTCCTCTAAAACAGTGACTGGTCCTTTTCCAGTTGACAGCCAGCTTGCTACATGGTTTTTGTATCTTGATAAGGGCCATCATCTGTGTGTGGCATGTATGATCTGACACAGAGCATTGAAGATGAAAACTGCTGGAAACATGAACTCCATTTTCATTATATCATTTTTGTTTCATCTTTTATTAAGTATGCACATAGTTTTCAATGACTTGTAGATCTCTGCAAGTCATCTGAACGTGGCTAGTTCAAGCTTCCAATCGTGCTTGGACTCAGGAGTCTAATTACAAAAAAAAAAAAAAAAATACAGCCAGGCGTGGTGACACACACCTTTAATCCCAGCACTCGGGAGGCAGAAACAGGTGGATTTCTGAGTTTGAGGCCAGCCTGGTCTACAAAGTGAGTTCCAGGATAGCCAGGGCTACACAGAGAAACCCTGTCTCAAAAAACAACAAAAAACAAACAAAAAACTAAAACAACAACAACAAAAAAGAATCTAATTACTGAGATGCCATTTTCTGCTCCTGGCTTTTGTGATCTTAAGCCCCCAAATGAAAAGCAGAATTGCATTTTGTTTAAGTTTCCCTACATTGCCAAAGGAAGTTCTGAAAATAAGAAATGACAACAGAGACTAGCCAGGAGATAGTCATCAAGGTCTTCTGCTGGATTCTGAAGTGTGAGAATATGAACAAGTAGTCAGGGGGAGTCAAATCCTGGGTTCACTTCTTACAAGGGATAAGGATTAAGAATTTGGGTAGAAAATAGAGTTATTACGCTTATCCTCTTAGCGAACTATTAAGTGTTCACAGTATGCTAAGTATGGGTCTTAGTAGAGAAGAAAATAAAGACAATATGAAAAAGATTGATGATCTCATGATGAGGAAGCTGGAGATTCCAGGGTGAGTGTCAAACTTGCATTCCAGCCATAGTTCACAGTAGTCAAGATACAGAACACAACCACGATTAACAGTCAGCTTATCGAACTCATGGCTCTCTGGTACAAGTGGGAAAGGCGGCCATGCCTTTCATTTGCTTTATGATAAGAAGGCATACAGAAGTTAAACACTGCTTTTCTTATCTCACTTTGTGACAGACTTTTACAGGGTCAGCTTAGTAACAGATCATGCAGAACGTGCTGGCCCAGCCTACAAAGTGTTCAGTAAGCCGAGAGCGGGTACTCAGACCTAGGGCAGGTACAGTAGGCTGCCTGTGAGCAGAAATAGAAGAGCAGACCGTGAGTTTTATATATTGCCACCAGAGCTCAGGGACTGGGCTGGGCCAGAGAAGAGGCCAGTCTCCAAAAAGGAAGTGTTATGTTACCAGGAAAGCGCACAAACCAAAATCCAGGTCTCAGCTTCTTGAAAGCAGCATATTGCCACTGAGCTGAGCCTGAAGGGAGGTCTGCAGAGATGTTCTGCACACGGAAAGGTATGTGAAGTGCCTGCCAAGGTGCTTTGGGAATGTAAGCAGATTTGAACGTGCTCGAGCTTATGTTATAAAAATCTAAGAGAACTGACATCGGAATTAGAAGTTCTATAGCTACTGCTTAGAAAAAGGGAATGGATGATGGGAAGACCAGGACAGAGCAAATCCTATTGAAAGTCAATCTAAGTTGAATGTGTGTTTTCAAAAGGACTTTATATGTGTGAGGTTTCCTTGTAAACTGCTGCAAGAACCGGTGCTGACTAGAATTCTATAAGGAAGTGCTCCAAAAACTAGATTCAAGCCGTGATCTTGGTGTCTCTCATGTCCAATGACATTTGTAAGAAGTTATTTGACTTTCTTTTCAGTCACTAACGGGAAACCTTGTCAGTCTGACTTCTGTATACATTCTGCATGTATCTGTATCATGCAGAATGTGATAGTAACAGCGTTCAGGGTATGAATTCATACTTTTATTAACTCTATATTCTGGGTTTCAAAGACTTATAGTATAATTCATTAACCATCTCCTGACCATCTGCTTAAAAATTGGCGTAATTTTTTTTTCCTTTTGTGTTCTATTTATGACTTAAACCTGTAACCACAGAGAAGTGGGAGGTTTGGGAGTTTTGCTTTTTCTTCCTTTTTATCTTTTAAACTTTTGATCAAACAAACCAAAATAACATTATCATTGATGGATCGACCTGTACTTTTAAATGGCAAGAATAAAAATATAAAAAGAGGCAAGGCATATAAGTACCCCCTTTGATAGTTAATGACACACAGCAGATGAATTCATTATTTATTGACTTTCAAGATGAAATTGCTCTACAATATGATTTATTTACAGTTTTCCTTTCCAAAGAAGTAATTACCATTAACTAGTTCAGTTTTTCCTCAGTCACAAACAACTGTGTATCAACATCACAATACCTGGTAGTTTGCCACTTAGTCATGAGATGTAACGACATTAAAGGCTGAGTTCTCTCACTTTAGTAACAAAAGGATGAATGTCATGAACAGCTAAAGGCTGTGCATTTCTTCTTTTTCAATTTGGTAATTTAAAATACAATTATTTCACATCTAGACCAATTTATGTAATTCCCATTGCAGAAAACAGAATGTGTTTAATTACCAATAAAAAATTGAACTTGATTTTTCTAGCTCATCACACAGATACAATGATAATCCTAATATATGTAAAATCCTCAGGAAAAAATATTTAAGCAATTGCTTTCAGGATAAACAACTATAATTTTAGTCACAAATTTTAGTCTTTTAAGACACTGGGGAAGCTAATCACTACACACAACAAAGCTGTATTTCTAAGAAATACCAAATATTTAAATCAATTACACTTAGTACAGATCTTAATGGTAATCAAATTATGGACACTTTTAAAATACACAAGAATTGGAAGATTTAGACATGACTCTATGGATTTTATCAAAAAATATGAAACTTACTTTCAAAGCTGATGTATCTTGTTTCATATATGAAATAGAATTTATGTTTTCTGGGATAAAAAGATATGAGATGAACAGGATTCAGACCACAATTAACTTTTATCAAATGTCCTGGATCTGTTAAACCCATTTTCCTATCCCCCTACTATTCTAGCCCTCACCCCCTTTCCGTGCAGCCCCCTTTTCTCCATTTTATGTAACTGGACCGTCTCTATCCCTCGGCAGCTATACACAGGCATCTTTTTGCACAAGTGAGTCTGTTTTCCTCACCCACTGTCATCACTCTGAAACTGAAGGATAGTGATAAATATTTCATACCTATAGCACTTAAGCATCTTCATGTCCATTATGCATTATGCTTCTTTGTACCTATTTATAGTCACTTAATAAATGTTTATTGATTGGCAGGTAAAATTGTATTATCACTGATTTTGAGAATTTTTGAGCTCCTTTTTAATCACTACCACTGTCTTTCCTTACATTTAGGTTACATCTTCTAAAGTTTGCATTATTTTTTTTGACTATTAAATATTATTTTACAGTGCTGGGCACCAAAACAAAAAAACAAACAAACAAAAAACTTCTCCTTGTGTTTTATCATACAACCAAAAGCATCTTTAATTTGATAAATACAGCAGTAAATATACACATGTGTATATGTCTTTTACCTGTACAATATGCTAAAGTCTGCATACTGTATACCCATATTTAATAAGCATATCATTTTTCCTCGGATATGGCTTACCTATGCCCATTTTGCCTCGCTTTAATCCTCTGCTCCTCCCTAGTGTCTTTCTTGCTAACTCTACCTCTGATTTGCCCAAAGTTCCGAAAAGAATCCTGGGAAAATCTCAGAGAATATTATTAAGGATTTAATTGCCAACATTCAACTATAATGATATGGAAAGGGAATGCAACTTTGATACTAAAGACAAAGGCTAGCAAAGGGCTCTGATTCTAGAGACAATGTACATTAAGCAATATGAATTTCCATTGGCCCACCTACAGAACTGAAACAGGATTGTTTATTTGACACTATTAAAAAAAAAATGCTAAAAACGGTAGCCTTGGATGTGGCTCATTAGCCCAACGTGGGCAAGGCCCTGGGTTTGATCTCCAGCACAACAGAAACAAAAATAAAGAAAAGATCTGACTGGTTTTCAGACTATGGGAAGGCTCAGGTATAAGATGCTTACTAAACAAGTCTGGTCATGTGAATTCAAGGAGAGTAATAACTCAATAAATTTGTCTTTGGACCTACAAATGCGCATAGGCACTTGTATCTACAATCATACCCTTGCAAATCATACACACATGCACTTCAATTGTGATTCATAAATAAAAATATTGAAGATGAAATATATATGAGGGTATTTAAAACCACCAAGTACTATTAAATTATCAATTTTAAAGATTGAATAATAAATCGTAAGGATCAACATTAAACTATTACTATGTTCATATGTTGAAAAAATTAACTTGAAAAAAAGAAGAAATGTATAATTAATTATAAGCTAATAAGGATACATTTAGCTTGCTGAATTATCATCCCTAATAGTAGTATGATCCATCACATACTTGAAATAAGACTGAGGACTTTGAAGTCCATCTGCAGAGAATCCCTGCACATCCTGTCAGTTCTGAAACTCACTGGTAAGCATATGCCAGACTCAGAGCTCCTATCCTTATTCAGTTAGCAAAGCCCACCCACAGCATCTCCTGGGGATTAAAAGTAAAAGACTTAGTTCTCCAATTCCTCTCTCATCTTTGTTCCTACTATTTAAGAAAAAACATAAGTAGTTTAAGCAGTGGGCTTATAGATTATCAAAACTCATAAAACAAGTTGTACACTGCAGTGGTAGTATAGTAGCAGAGACTTTATCCTGGCTCCTTTTAGGATGTCTTTGTGACAGTTTTGTTTCCTCCTTATGTTCAGGGGAGAACTGAAGAAGAAGGAGAAAAGAAATGCTCTTCATGTGTTCTTTGCTTGGTCAAGGAAACCCAACTTCATTTGACTGGTCCCCTGTGTTCCATAAAGATGTTAACTGAAATAACAGGAACACACATTTTAACAAAGCACCCACAGCCCCAGAACAAGTATAGGTATAAGATAATCCCCACTGATAAGAATCTACAACTGCTGATGGATATTCTGTGAGGCCTTTCCTCTCTGATGCCATCTAAGCGTTCGTGGCAGTGATGATGCAGGAAGGGGTGGCCTAAACTTTATGTTTTTATCTTGAAATTTTTAAGAGTTTCATCTTACAACCATCTACTGAAAAATGAATCTCAGAAAAGAACATAGGTGTGTAAACAGGAAAACAAATTCCTTGGTCCTTAAAAACCCTACAACCAACGTAACCTGGTTAGGATATTTTGTGTGTATATTCTATAATATTTACTTTTTATTTTACTGAATTTCTTGGTTTCAAAAACATAAAATATGACTAAAACAAATAATATTATTATACCTTTAAAACAGGGTACTTCAATCATCCTTTAAGATATTACTGCTGGGAATTAATGCTTTTGCTATAGGGACTATAAAACACTAGATTTGTTTGGATTTTATTTTATTCTAGGCTAATTTTTTTTTCTTCTCATATATTATATCTCAACCAGTTTTTCCTCTCCTCTCCTTCCAGCCCCCTCCATTCACTTCCTTTCCATTTCTCTTCAGAAAGGGCCATGACTCCTGTGGAAATCATACATGGCATATCAAGTTACAGTAAGACTAGGCACCTCCCCTCATATTAAGGCGGGAAGAGCTGAGAACGGAGTGCTCCTCCCTCCTCCCACAGGCATAGTGAGGTCCTTGGCTTGACTTGGTAGTGATTATGGCTGGGATTGCAGAGAGGCCCTCTACGGGAGATTAGATGGCACTATAGGCAAAGGCCTTCTCCATGGCAGACCTCCATGAAAAGAGACAGTCTGTAGTTCCAAACCATTTATTGCCATGGTGGAAAGTGGATGTGTAAAACCATACCCCACTTCTCAAGGTGGGCTTGAAATTAAATACCTTTTGCAGGGAGGAATGTCTGGGAAGGAAAGCTTATTGGCTAAGTCCCTTCAGGCCTCTAGGTAACTCACTAGCATGGAGACCTCTTTCTTGAGCCTGCATGACCCGTAGTCATGCCTCTTTTCCTATTGTCTTGGTTTGAGATGTCAGGGATGCCTCATGTACACATGGAAGGGCTTGAGGTATTGCCCTTATATGGCAGATGGCCATAAATCTATGGGGCACTGTGGCTATATGACATGGGCCTGGTGCCTGGGAACAGACAAGGCTCCTACCCTCCCTTCAGGGTCTCAGTGCTTCAAAGCCTTTAGCTCAACCAAGGACCAGGATACCATTCACAGTCCACTGCCCCACAGCTTTTCTGTCTTGGGTACTATTGCTTCAAAGGTTAAGGATGTCAGTGAGTATCTGTTTACTTTGAAGTAGACGGTTGACCATAAACTTCCCAGTCCGGATACTTACTAGATTATTCATGAAGATGGTGATTCTCTAGCGACCAGAAAGGAAAACAGTCAGGTTTTTTTCCACTGATGGTAATAAAAGCATGTGCAAGTCAGAGGCTCAGCCACTAAGCTACATTTCCTCAGACTCCAGGAATCTTTTCCATATGCATTCATTGCAGTTAAATGGAAAACTCCAGTGTCAATTGACTAACACAGAACAGTCACACACAAGGAAGATCTGTCACCACCACATTTAATTTTTCAAGAAGATATGACTTTTTGACCTAGTTAAAATAAAGCTATGTACACTGTGGTTAAAAAAAGAATATAATAAGGAAATATAATATGAAAACATGTATTTAATTAGTCTGTATCCTGCCATAAGGAAGCAATGGGACTGCATACTGGTAACACCAAGTTTGGAATGTAGAAAGATAGGCAGCCACTGGGAACTAAAGGACACACCGAAGAAGCCATTCCTGAAAGAAGCCATTCCTGAAAGAAGGGAACAGAGACAAGCACATGTTTTCTCCCTCACAACTCTGCCTTACAGGATACAACCAATTAGGAGAGATTTTAAAATTTTGATTCAAATGTTTTGCGCTGACATTCCCGGAAAATCAGTTACTAGAAGCACGAATTGAAATTAACTTGTGGTAGAATATCATCTTACTCAAAGACATAATATAGACTGACCATTGAGAGGATCAGGTTTCCCAAATGAATTTCACAGGATTCAGCCTACAGGGTACTAGCGTATCAGAACAATAAATTCCATTCTATATTTTTATGTTTGTTAAGGTATTAGGCAAATTGTAACTTCCAACACTCAATAGTATGTAAAGTCATTTATCCTGAGCCTGATTGGTATGATTTATATGCTGTGTGCACTTCCTGGGAATTCCTTACTTCTTTGGAAAATCACGTTTCACTTAATTATTTACCCCATCTCTGTAGGTCACTCTGGACTTCCCCCACTGTCATCCAAAGCCTAATGGTCATATCCAGCTTTAGTGACGCACTGCTACATTCCAGATCCCAGTCAAGAGAGCTTAGTGGTGGTCTTTATATCAACAAGCAAGTAAAAAGATAATAGGATGTTTAGATAAGAAATGCTGAGAAGAAAATAATAGAGTAATGTGATTGCCCAAGGCAGTAGGTAGGCAGTGGTGTAATTAGTTTAGATAATTACAATTTGGGGCATCTCCTAGAAGGTATCATTAGAGTTGTAACTCATGATACAAAGAAGGCTTCATGAAAGGATATCACGGAAGAACAAAGTTGAGAAAGGCCTTGGAGCATAAGAGAATTTGCATTTTTTTCAATAAATAGAACGGTCATAGTTAGGGTTTCTATTGTGTGTAGAAACACCATGACCATGACAACTCTTATAAAGGAAAACATTTAATTGGGGCTTGCTTCTAGCATGGTTGCAAGCAGGCAGACCTGGTGCTGGAGAGTTAGCTGAGAGTTCTGCATCCAGATAGGCAGGCATCAGGAAGAGAGAGTGAGCTTGTCTTGACTTTCTGAAACCTCAGAGCTCACCCCAGTGACATACTTAAGATGTGCATGAGGCTACAAATATTTCAGTTTTGACAGCCATATGTAAATGAAGGCTCACTTCAAAAGGTTTCAAAGTTGATGTCTTCTTATAAACGTGCAAACAAGCTCTGACTCTCTATGAACATTCAGAATTGTTGAAAAGTTGAAAGCTTCTTCTCATTCAGATTTGAAATGGACTTGTGACTTTAATATTGACGGACTGGCCATTTCAGAAAAGAAAATGAGTTGCTAGAGTGGATAAAAAACCAAATAATCCCAGTCAGAGCTATATAATAACGCCACAAGTTCTTCCTGTATAGTTTAATTGCTGGAAACAAGCCATTCTAAAGAAGTATATTAGCTATGTCTGCACCTATTAACTAAAAACCCTTTGTGTAAAGCTGAGGATGGGGTGAAGGCTGCTGTGCATGTCTAAGGGCCAGAGGAGGAGGTTAGGTATCCAGGCCTACCACTCTCCACGTGACTCTGTTGAGACAGACTCTCCATCAACTGGAAGCTAGCCTGGTGACCAGTAAGCCCTATCTAGTGTCTCAACACATACAGGACTTGAGTAACAGGCACACACATGGCTGGCCACACACAGTTATGTGAGCATTACGATGCACACTCAGCTTCTAATTCTTGTGAAGTCAAAATTTTTACCCACTGGGCCATCTCTAGCCCCCAGGGGGAAAAGGATATTTTCAAAATCCACTTTCAAAAGTTAGGCCCGACCAACTTTTTTAATTGGTTTAGCAACCTCTGTATGGCATATACTTGATTAGAATTTGGTGGCTTTTCTATTTTAATTCAGTCCTTTCTATATATTTCTGTTGGTGTACTGAATCTGTTGTTGCTCATATTCTTTTGTTTGCTTGCTACCTTACTTTACCTGTCTGATGAAATCTTCGCTGCCCTTACTGTAAATGTAGTTCATTTTCTTATTTTGTTTTGAGTACACATTTATTAAACCAAATATAAATATGTAAGAATTTTATTCTAATTTCTACTGTTCTGCTGATACATATAATGTAAAAAAAAAAAAATCTGCCAAGCTGGCCTAGCATCATGAATTATATATTTTTTCAAACTTCCACCATAATGTTAGCATGGGGATAGATCTTGTAGGGTTTTTTATTCACTAGCATTGTGACACAATCTTGCTAAGGTATTAGATAAATTTAATGCTTCATGATTTCAAACATTACTCAGTATATTTACAGCTTTCAAGTTTTATTAAGTTATGACATTTAAGCCTATATGGTAATGAGCATTTTAAATATGTTATAGTTTTACTGTGCTCAATAACTTCTTTAAAGAGGGAGCTCATTTTTTGTTATTTAAAACTAAAAGTATTAAAGAATATTGCAATCCGGGCGGTGGTGGTGCACACCTTTAATCCCAGCACTTGGGAGGCAAAGGCAGGCAGATTTCTGAGTTCGAGGCTAGCCTGGTCTACAGAGTTAGTTCCAGGACAGCCAGGACTACACAGAGAAACCTTGTCTCGAAAAAGCTAAAAAAAAAAAAAAAAAAAAAAAAAAAAAAAAAAAAAAAAAAAAAAAAAAAAAAAAAAAAAAAAAAAAAAAAAAAAAAAAAAAAAAAAAAAGAATATTACAAAACACAAATATTAAAGATTAAATATTTAAATCCTTTTTCTTATATGTGTTGACACTTCCCCAAATAGTCATCCATCAGCAACAGCACAAATAGCAAAGAACATGTACATGTCATCTGAACAACTTAAGAGAAAAAGATTAGGTCCTTTCACCAAAATGGGACCAGAAGCCTGTGAGGAATGAGGCACGTTCAAGATAGAAATGTGGACATTTCAAAAGACAGCTTATTTTATCCAGTGGTATCTATGCAGATCCTCTGGGTTAACAGAGGGAAGGCACCCTTCCACCCAGTCGACATTCTTCAGCATCTCAAAGATTCTCCAGTGTGGGTTTTGTTTTTTTTTTTTTTTCATTGACTTAATTTTATTTATTCACTTATTGACTTTACATCCCACTCGCTGCTTCCTTCCCAGTCACTGCCTCCCACAATCCTTTCCCCTTCTCTTCTGGGTAGCTGGGGGGATCCCAGGTATCCCCCACCCTGGCACTTTAAGTCTCTGTGAGACTAGGTGCTTTTTCTTCCACTGAGGCTAGAAAAGGCAGCCCAGCTAGAACATATCCCACTTACAGGTGACAGCTTTGGTGATAGCCCCTGTTCCAGTTGCTTAGGATTCATATGAAGACCAAGCTGCACATCTGTTCCATATGTGCGAGGAGACCTTGGTCCAGCCTATGTTCTTTGGTTAGTGGTTCAGACTCTGAAAGCCCCAAGAGTCCAAGTTAGTTGACTCTATTGGTCTTCCTGTGGAGTTCTATCCCTTTATGGGTCTGCACTCCTTCCTCCTGTTCTTCCTTAAGAGTGCCCAAGCTCCCTCCACTGTTTGGCTGTGGGTGTCTGTATCTGCACCTGGGTGGAGCCTCTCAGAGGACAACATGCACAATGACATGTGCAGTCTACAACTGTTCAACTGACAGGGGTGAGGAAGTAGGAAGTGTCTCCAGCATGAGACAGAGGCCTAAGAAAAGGGAGGTGCCCAAAAATTAATGGGGTTAACCTTAGCTGTGACTCACAACTTTGGGGATATGGAACCTGAAGAGTCTGTCTCAACAGAGTCACATGGGGAGTGATAGGCCTGGATACCTAATCTCCTCCTCTGGCCCTTAGACATGCACAGCAGCCTTCACCCCATCCTCAGCTTCACACAAAGGGTTTTTAGTTAATAGGTGCAGACATAGCTAATATACTTCTTTAGAATGGCTTGTTTCCAGCAATTAAACTATAAAGGAAGAACTTGTGGCATTATTATATAGCTCTGACTGGGATTATTTGCTTTTTCATCCACTCTAGCAACTCATTTTCTTTTCTGAAATGGCCAGTCCGTCAATATTAAAGTCACAAGTCCATTTCAAATCTGAACGAGAAGAAGCTTTCAACTTTTCAACAATTCTGAATGTTCATAGAGAGTCAGAGATTGTTTGCGTGTTTATAAGAAGACATCAACTGTCTTCTGTCTAAGTGAACTCCTTACTCGTTCCCCTGCTCTCTCATCCATACATATAGCTTACATCCACACATATAGCTTACATCCATACATATAGCTTACATCCACACATATAGCTTACATCCATACATATAGCTTACATCCATACATATAGCTTACATCCACACATATAGCTTAGTGGTTTTTCTTTTTCAAAAATCTTTCAAGCCCTCTTATTACCTGGTTCACATACTCCACACTCTTCATCATGGCTCCCAAATCCCTGCATGTTTGAAGATCTGCCTTCCTAAGTATCTCTTCTTCTTCCCATTCTCATCACACTATGCTACTGTCAATAAGTCTGCCCATTGTGTTGCTGTAAAGGATAAGTTAGAAAATCAATCATCATCATCATCTTTTGCAAATTGACCTTTTTCTAGGTGCCAAGGACTGGTCTGGCCTGATTGCTTCTGTATATTCTTTCGTTAATATTCCCACACCCCATGAAAAACAAACATTTTAAATAATTTTTAATTTTTATTTTAAAAACAAAATTCTTTTTAAAAGACAGATTTAGAAACATTAGGCAACTCAGCCAAGGTCACGCCTATAGATAAAAACAGTGTTGTAATTTTATCTCTTCAACTCTGAAGTTGATGGTTTTTTAGATTTCACTGTTGTCTGGCATGCTGCCTTGTGTACAATTTCACTGGATTAAATATTCATTTTCAAAACCACATTACTATAAAACTTATAGAGTCTAGAAAAATGTTTTCTTCCTTCCCTTGTCCCCCAAGGTTAGCTGGCCCAGTGCTTCGCTGGCTCTCGGTGCATGCCCAGTTGTCATCTGCTGTCTGCTGCCACCCTCACCATGCTACAGTGTGAGCATAAGCTGATGTCTTCATCGTTGCTGATCAGTGGGGCGGTGCTGTGGGCTCAGACACTTACCTCCACTTAGCATCCTCTGACCTAGGCACCAGACAGAGCACCCACCCGACCAGTGCTGGAGGGTTGAAGGGTAAGGAAGAAGTATGTGGCGCTCCCTTTAGTGATGAACTCTTGCTTCTGGGTGATATGGAGCTTCAGTAATAGGTCAAGCAACAGTCTGCTAGATTACTGTGAAAGAGCACAACAAGACTTAAAAAGTGTGCAGGGAAGAGATGCCAAAGCTGCCCTTTGGTATCATTTAACATCAGTCCTCATTTCTCTCCGGAAAATGAAAGGATTATTTTACCCCAAGACAGAAACGGTACAAAGAGAAGCACCACTTTATAACAATGAAGTAAAAGAAAACCTTTTTTAAAAAATAAAAAGTCACACCTTATACTCTTTGCTGATAATAGCTTTTTATCTATTTTGCTCATCTGTCGTTCCTTTACATAACTCTTTGTAGTAATACCAACAGGCACAGAATTTCCAGGAGTCTAGGAATGCACTCCTAAATTTGAGTATCTTCAAACAGGAGAGAAATGAACTGGTAGGCACAACGCCTGCCACCCTGTAAGTCAGCACAGGCTCTGTGAATGGAGCTTGTATCTTCTGTTCTCTAGCGCAGGGTCGAGCCATCCGACTGCCACCTTGTTCCGGAGTAGTTTGTAGTTCAACTCCCGAGATCCACTGTTGTCATCGCCAGTGTCTATATTTTTCACATTTAATTCAATTGTTAAAAACTCATAATCACACATTTGCCTTTAGTTACTGTCACTTTTAAGTATTGATATGCCAAATAGTGAAGATTTGTTTCTATAATCTATATCATTTTCTAAATTTCAAAAATACTTTATCAGCGATTAAAGCATATAAATATTCATAAGTCCACTGAGGAAGAATGCAAACATTTTTAATAAACTCTTTTGGAGGGGGAAAGAAAACAAAATCGCCCACTCATTCTTGGGTGGTATTCATTAATTGCAACATCTGATATAACTCTGGATGGAGATCATGACAGGGCAAAACAAAATAGTCAATGTGACTGAAATACTGTGTGGTGTTTCTATAAATAGCAGTCTTATTCTTAAAACAGAGAACTTCTTGCATCTGTCTAGGAATTTATGGATGAGCCCTAAAACAACTCATTCCATTACCTTGTCTCCTCTTTCCATGGGAAGGTAAATTTCATAATAATTGGAGCATTAATTTCTTAGATGTCATTACTTCATCTACAGTTTTGAGTAAGTGTCACTCTCCATGGCCCCAGTGTTATTTCAGAGATTAATAATTGTTAAAACATGCTAACTGACAGAATCATGGAACTAAAGAAACCTCCCCACCTTTTGAAACCTAATACCCGCATCTTTCCATTTCCAGCTCTCATCTAAGAAACCAGGCACAGAAAAAGAAACTTCTCTACCTGTAGCCGCCTGCGGCCACACGAACTGAGTTCCTGAGTGGGAGGCCAGAGCTGTAAGGGAGGAAAGGCGAGAGAAGAAAGGAGACCAAGACAGATTTCTGATCAAGGCCCAATGTTTACTAGCAATCTGTGCTTATAAAAGGGGAAAGCCCATCTCCTGCTGATCCACTCTTAATGCCTGCTGTCAGCCTGTAAGCAATTAGGCTGACAGCACTAGTTTGGCAGTAAGATGTCAGTCGCCAGGTTGCTGGCTGTCTCAGGAATTTCTCAGGTAAGCAGGTTAAGCCTCTCAGCAGGTAGCAGTTTCTTGGAGAAGAGCAGCCAGAGGCAGGTGACAGAACAATAAAGCCATCTAGGTTGGAAGGCTCCACCCCAGGTGTTCTCATTCTCAGTGGCAGCAAGGTCGGAATCAGTCTCCTCAAGGCTGGGGGAGGCTACATATACCTATGGGTCTCACAGAGTCTTGCAACCAAGTCTTGAGTTGCCTCCACTGTTCGTTTGTTGTTGGAGGGCATTGTGCTGTTGTTTTAATTATGGACAACTGGGGAGATGTGTTGTGTTTTTATCCGTGACAGGCACTATAAGACTGACATGCACTTGGGTGGAATATAGCGATCATCAGTTAATGCAAAAGAGGAAGCAACTTGATGGTAGATGAGAAAAGAGGAAATATAAGGAGGTATATTTACTATTAACTACATCTTTTCATTTGCTAGATCTCTCACTGTTAAATACCCACAATAAATATTTAAGTGTATAGACTTATCAACACATGCATTCCTTATTTTCGACATGATTGTAGTTCAGGACTCGTGCTGAGTTCCAGGCAGCTCTTACCCTTGAGCGTTGCTTTATGGTGTGTTGCCACCTGGCATAGTTGGGCGCAGAGCTGGAAGGGAGGGAGCTCACTGGGCTGCTTGGGGTGGAAGGTAAGTATGCAGTAGTTACTTGGCCTGGAGACACCGAGACCATTGAATATTAATTAAATATGTCTAATCCTGGTTCAGTGATGAAATATCAGGAAGTACAGGGTACACGGGGAGAGATATGAGGGCATAAAATGACTGGGGACTGGAGGTGCATGAAGATTATCATTTTAAGTGTTAATCAAGGTCAGTGTGCTTTGGAAACCACTGACATTTTTTTTTTGCCATTTTAGTTATTTCCTTATCTGCATAAAGAGTACATATTTATTCATAGAAAAATAAACATGCAACTGCATTGCTACAGATACTATTACAACCTCAGGTTTTCTAAAATATCACTTTTTAATGATGCATACTAACTGTACAAAGTATAAAGTTTCTTTATATTTCCACCCATTCATACAACACACTTTGATCCTATTCACCCCACCTATCAGTCTCACTTCTGCCCCTCCCCCTTCTCAGGCAGGTCACATATAGTCCTTCTTTCACCTTCATATCTTTCTTTCCCCTAAATCCACATGACAGCAAACACATCATACATAGTTTGTTGGACTTGGCTTTCATTTAGCACAGTGATCTCCAGTTCCATCCATTTTCTTAAAAGTGATATAATTTTGAGCTCTTCTTTGTGGCTATATGAAAATCCATTGTGTATGTATGCCATAGTTTTTTATTCGCTCAGCCAAGCAATGCCCATCTAGGCTAGAGCCATGGCTTGCTATTTCCAGCAGTGCCATGGTAAACATGGATGTGAGGCAAGCTGGCTTTGCTTCTTTGGAGTATATACCACTTAGTGGAGTCACTGGATCACAGGACAATTCTATTTTTAATTTTTGAGGAAGCTCCACAGTTTGCCATGGTGGCAGAACTAAATCTGCATTGCACTCTCACCAATAGTTCATTAACAGTTCCCTTTTCTCTGACATATATATGTATATATATATATATATATAAGATTTTTATTGGATATTTTCTTTATTTACATTTCAAATGTTTTCCTCTTTCCAGGTCTCCCCTTCAGAAACCCCTATCCTGTCCCCCCTCCCCCTGCCTCTATGAGGGTGCTCCCCCACCCACCCACTCCCGTCCTCCTGCCCTGGCAATCCCCCACACTAGGGCATCGAACACTCTCAGGCCCCAAGGGCCACTCCTCCAACTGATGTCCAACAAGGCCATACTCTGCCACATATGTGGTCAGCACCATGGTTCTCTCCATGTGTATTCTTTGGTTGGTGGTCCAGTCCTCGGGAGCTCTGGGGGTCTGGCTTGTTGACACTGTTGCTCTTTTCATGGGGCTGCAAACACCCTCAGCTCCTTCAGTCCCTTCTCCAACTCCTCCATTGGGGACCCCTGAGCTCAGTCCAATGGTTGGCTGCAAGCTCTTGCCTCTGTATTTGTCAGGCTCTGGCAGAGCTTCTCAGGAGACAACCATATGAGGCTTCCATCAGCAAGCACTTCCTGGCACTTCCCAGCAAGATGGGATGGATCCCCAGGTGAGGCAGTCTCTGGATGGCCTTTCCTCAGTCTCCACTCCACACTTTGTCTCCATATTTCCTCCTGTGACTATTCCGTTCACCCTTCTAAAAAGCATTGAAGCATCCACATTTTGGTCTTCCTTCTTCTTAGGCTTCATATGTTCTGTGAATTGAATCTTGGGTATTCCAAACTTTTGGGCTAATATCCACTTATCAGTGAGTACATGCCATGTTTGTTCCTTTGTGACTGGGTCACCTCACTCAGGATGATATATTCAAGTTCCATCCATTTGCCTGCAAATTTCTCCAACATCTTTATTGCAGCATTTATTCATGTTTCCTTATAGCAATGACTGATTGCTTTATGTGGGGATAACAGTCAGCTTTACTGAATGCATGCAGATGGAATTTCAAAATGTAAAACAAACCAAAGTCTTCAGAAATAATCTCTCTCATGACTTGCATTTTTTACTTATTAGTTGGCATTTTTAACAAAAAAATGTATCAGAATGTTATTTGTAGTTTGAACTTTTTAAGTAGTTATAAATTGAATCATGAAAGTTAAAATATTTTATAGTGGTGAGGTCAATTTAGGGCCATGTAGTTCACACTTAATATATTTTCATTACATTGTTAGTACTTGTTATCTTAGTCATTCAGTATTGAATTGCTACTGTTTCTATAATGAGCTGAATTGGGTCATTAAAGATCATAATCAGTCTTCTAAGAGATGTTGTATCTAATAAGATTGTACAAACATTTAGTGGTTTTCAACATAAACATACACAGGGAGTATAGTGTTGATATGGATATTTAATTGCCAACTGAAAAAATAAAAGTCGCATCAGTGAAGCTCTAGGCTACCCTTCGGACGAAGTTGTATGTCTGCTGTTTAGTTTAGAGATTGCCCCACTACTACAGCCTCATTAGGATGCTGTCCTAAAAATATGCTGAGTGCTTAGTTTGGAAATAAAAGTAAAAACAAAATCCCCTGGAAATTTTTAATTTATATACTAGAAAAGAAGATAAATAGTATTGATATTCATTGAGGAAATAGTATTGATATGTTCCTTACACCAAATCATAGAGTAGAAAAATAGACTTCCTAGAAAATTTAGAACATAAAAAGATCCAACACTGATCCACTTAGACACATGCTTCCTATTTTAGTAAAAGAAGTTTGGAGAGAGAAAATAATGATTTCTGTGGTTAGGATAGAACAGGTTCTACTTTCCATGTCATGTAGCTTTATCTTTGCAATGCCATTTATTATTTGAGTAATTAATTATTAAAAACTTTCTGACTTTTTTAAAAGGCTGAATTTTGGGAGACTAATTTGGCATGAAATCAAAAATGTTTGTAAAATTATTTTGTTTCTGAGTAATCATATCCCATCTAGTCCCTTCTACTTTAGCTTTTGTCAATCATTTCAGGTTAAATGCATCCAAATGTCAGAAAATAAACCAAGTTGTCAAAGAAAGTACTCTGTTATCTAAATTTAGCTATGTATCCTTTGTTGGCTAATGCTTATTCTGTATTACTCTAGATTTGGATTTCAGTGCATTAAATGGGTGGAACAAGCAGATGGTTAAAGAGATAGGCAGGTAAAGAAGAAAGGGGAACACTTTATACACTGCTCCTTTTCATTTAAATTGTTGCTTTTCTTTGCCTATGTAAGGATGTCGTCTGCCTGCAGTCTCAAGTTATCTTTACTGCTGGCATATACAAATAGTATAATGCACAGAGCACACAGTGGTAAGTAACACCACACTATGATGATGTTAGCAACACCTTTCTATTCCACTGCCACATGGAAGTCTCTCAAGTAACTCTTAAGAAGCAATTGATGCTGGACAGTGGTGGCACATGCCTTAAATCCCAGCACTTGGGAGGCAGAGGCAGGCGGATTTCTGAGTTCGAGGCCAGCCTGGTCTACATAGTGAGTTCCAGGACAGCCAGGGCTACACAGAGAAATCCTGTCTCGAAAAACCAAATATATATATATATATATATATATATATATATATATATATATATATATATATATATATATATTTCATATATATATGTGAAAAAAATCTAATTTTTTTTTAAAAAGGAGAAACATGGGGTCTCCAATGGAGGAGTCAGAGAAAGGACTGAAGGAGCTGAAGGGGTTTGCAATCCCATAGGAAGATCAACAATATCAACCAACCAGACCCCCCCTCGCCCCAGAGCTACCAGGGACTAAACCACCAACCAAGGTGTACACATGGAAGGACCCATGGCTCCAGCCGCACATGTAGCAGAGGATGGCCTTGTCAGGCATCAATGGGAGGAGAGGCCCTTGGTTCTGTGAAGACTAGATGGATGCCCCAGTGTATGGAATTTGAGGGTAGGGAGGCAGGAGTTGGTGGGTGGGTGGGTAAGCACCCTCATAGAAGCAGGGGGACGGGAGAAGGGATAGAGGGTTTCAAGGGGGGTGGGGGTGAACCGGGAAAAGGTTTCTAGTGTAAATAAAGAAAATATCCAACAAAAAAATTAAAAAAGGAAAACAAGGAAAAAGGAGTAAAACAATGCTGGGGTCATCACCTATTTTGTTTCTGCACTGATCATCTGGGGCACAGAGGCTGACTCTTAAGTTAATCTGTGCTGATGGAATTTACTATGAAGTATTTATAAGACATGACTTCACCTTGTAATTGCAGATTTCTTGTCCACGTCAATCATCTGCTATGTTTATAAAATCAGTCATAAACTACAGAATGATCTTTGCTATCTGATATTACCGTCAGCCTCCTTCTGTAGAGTTTTAGATTTCTTTAAATAACAAGATTGTTTTGGGTGTGTCTCTGAACTGCACTGGCCTATTTCATAAAGATATTCTGAGAGTTGTAAGTTCAACATTCAGTAGCCTCAGTTATTTTTTTTTTAATTCCCATCAAAACTGCATTTCTACTGACACCTGGAAGGCCATGTAAGGCTTTCTAGTATTTATATGATTAAATAGCAAACTTCCTTAATTTATATTTTTTAGTATGCTGATTGTTTTTAAAACAATTCATATTATATTTTTATTATTTAAATTTCATGATAAACCACTGGAAACCTGGATGAGTTGACATAAGATTTAAATAGTCTGAAATAATCTAAGAATGGAGTTAATACAGGAAAAGTGAAACACCCCCAGAGCTTAAGATTTATTAGACTCTGCTCTCTTTGTGTTATGTGCTGTACAGAAGCTGGGAAGAGCTCTACCTAATTACAGGGGAACCTAAGATGAACAAAGGGTCAAAACATTAGTCTTCAAAGAAATGTTGGAATAACAAATATCCAGAGGAAAAGATGACAGAACCAACAATAAAATATATGCTTTTATGGAACACTTAACATGTGTGTGTCTTCATGGCAACCATCTAGAGTAGAAATGATCAGTTCATCCCGTCACAAGTGGAGTTATAAATTATGAAAATGTACATAACTAGTTTAAGGTAATATATGTAAGAAATGCAGGGAAAAAAATCGAAACATAGCCATTTGATACTAGAACCTCCTCTTTAACACCACAGTCATCAGAAAAGCAGAGGGGTCATATTCATACATGAGGAATAGCTCCTTGAACCACACAATTCTCTAAGCTATTCATACTTAAGCAAGTGAATCTGAATCACATTGAGCTTTAAGTTATCAGCATTTATTATAAAAAAAAAAAACAGTTTTGACAGAAGGATAAATTAAATACTAACTTGGAAGCAAACATGCAAAAACAGTACTTGGGACATAGCCGAGGACAATTGGCCCACTGCATGGCATTGGCATGAAGGAAATAAGACCAATGAGGTCTTTGCTCCTTGTTGCTTTAAAGTGTGCAGCACTTCATCCCAGCATGCTTAGTGCCACCAGGAATATTGTCACTAGTAAAGCCTGCCTGGCCTTTCCCAGCCTCCACTGAGTCATAAGAGCACCAAATGCTTAATGTACACCAGAAGACATGGGAAACATTGATCTCAATGTCTCCAGACCTAAGATGCTGTGATATGGGTCAGTAGGCTAGTTAATAAATCAACTGAAAAAATTCATTTCATTCAATAGAGAATTTTGGTCAAGAGTTAGTTATCAAATTCTGCCAAAGAAAAAGTACAAATTTGACTAAGTACAATAATGGCACTTTAAAATTATGGACAAATGCCCAGATCTTCAAAGTTTAGATGTGCACACTTAAGCACAAATGTCTGGAGTTTCCCTTAGGATGTTTCAACAAAGACAATAGCCATAAAGTTATACAAACATGACAATTTTTTTTTTCTAAAAAATGATGAGTTTCTGTCTCTGGCTATTCCATCTTGCTACTTTGGTGTGTGTTAGAATTATCCACAAACTTGTTCAAAGACTAAAAGAGTTAGTTTCATGCCTAAGTGATTCGATATATAAATGTAAAAGAGAATTTTCATATAGTAAGAGGGACTAATCATTTAATTCCAGAATCTTTCTCCAGAGTATTTTAAATACAGAACAAGTCATGGACTGGGGCAATTTTAGACACCATCCTTACAAATCTGTCAAGCATTCTTTCTCAAAAATGATCCCATGGTAGGTGTCATCCTCTGCAGATGTGGGATATGGGTTTGAGATTTAGTGCCACAGTCACAGCTTAAACCAAACTAAGATGATCCCTCTGAGCTTGCCCCTCTCCTCAGGGCATGCTTGCCTGGCAGTTCACTTTCGTGGCTCACTGATGAGTTGTGCCTCCTACTCATTGAAAACAAGCATTTACTAGGGAGTCCTGGACTGAGCTCTTTCTTTTGAGGTTCTGTGCATGTACAGACTAAGGCCTTTGAAGTACACGATCAATTAGAAACCTTTAGGCTGGCATATGTTTGTCATGTAGAAAGACATGCCTTTCAAGACAGCATACAAAGTCCTCGCTGTACTTGTCCACTGTAAAGTGTATCATATTTTTCTTCCTGGAAAAGAGGTCAAAATGTGTTTCACAAACTATTAAAAACCATACCCATTTTTAAAACTCCACAGGAAGACCAACAGAGTCAATTAACCTGGACCCTTAGGGGCAGCCACCAACCAAAGGGCATACAGTAGCTGGAGCTACGCTCCCTCACGCATATGCAGTAGCTCTGCAGCTTGGTCTTCATGAGGTCTCCCAACAACTGGAGCTGTAACTTACCCTGACTCTGTTGCCTCCCTGTGGATCCTGTTTCCCTAACTAGGCTGCTATGTCTGGCCTCAGTGGGAGAGGAGATGCCCAATTCTGCAGTGACTTGAGGTGACAGAGTGGATTGGTACCCAGCGGGGACCTCCCCCTTCTCAGAGAAGAAGGGGAGGGGTGAGGGAAGGAGATATGTACTGTGATCTGGACATACATTGAATAAACAAATAGATGGGGGAAAACTGGCTTCCTAAATATTTAGAAATTTTCTGTTTCCTAGGGCCAACCGTTGGTTAATTGCAGTAAGGAGAGATACTCCTCTTCAGAGGCTTCACCATGTTTGAGGACATGGTAGCAGATAGGGACATTAGCATAGTTTAAGGTAGTTTTGAAGTATGGTGACCTGTCTAAGACTGAACAAGGACGCTGATGTGGTTGCTTGGGATTCTTAAAATAAGATGAGCATTTTTTTTTTAACTTTGCAATTTTTTTTATTAGATATTTTCTTCATTTACATTTCAAGTGTTATCCAGAAAGTTCCCTATATCCTCCCCCCTCCCGGCCCTGCTACCCTACCCACCCGCTCCCACCCCCTGGCCCCTGCGTTCCCCTGTATTGGGGCATATAAAGTCTGCATAACCAAGGGGCCTCTCTTCCCACTGATGGCCAACTAGGCCATCCTCTTCTA
>LR750766.1:51744-66744 GCA_902729485.2 Mus minutoides
AAGATGAGCATTTTAAGGTAGTATCCAAAGATGTCTAGTGTGTCCTTCAACTAATGTTTTAACCTGTGAGTTGGTATCATTCACAATATTCCTAGATGATCTGTAAGGCCATATTACTGTACAGTCACTTACACCAACCCTTCCCATTCTCAAAGAAAGACATAAAGCAAAACCAATGAACAATGTGCATGAAAGGCATTGGCAAGGCAGACCAGGGTGACTTCTGAGGAAGGACCTGATAACCTTCGCGCTGTCTCCAGACTCAGAGGTTCCAAGGCTGAGAATCTGTTCCTCGAGTTTACTTCTAGTACTCCAAAGAAAGGGTACTTGGTTAAACATGCCCCTCGTTGTTCTTTATCTGTTACAGTATCAATACCTTTAGAATCCATACATATACTTTTACATGTATGCTGAAAACAACATCGAACTGTGGGGAAATGGAAATCATATCAGTCTTACTACTGGGTATGGCACACAAAATTATGATTCTTTGTATTTCATTTAACTCCATTTTGGTTTCCATGTGTCTTTTGAAAGGTTGGCTATTAAAGATGTGGGTGACAGCTGATGGATATATTCCATTCCATTCCATTCCATCCTATCCTATCCTATCCTATCCTATCCTATCCTAAATGATGGTCTCATGAAAGTGTTAGCCCCTTATTCTATTGATAAATTTATGGCTGAATTAGCTATTGGGAGTCAGGACCTTTTGGAGGAAGTAGGCAGATAGGATGTGCCTTATTTTCTTCCCTCCTTTGCCTCCTCCTCCTTCTTCTTCTTCTTTCTCTCCCTCTCCCTCTCCCTCTCTCTCACCCTTTCCCTTCTCTTTCCTTCTTACTTGCCATGAAATATGTAGCTTTGCTCCACACATTTCTATACCATGATAACCTTCTCCCCTTCATCCACAATCTAAGCAACAACAGACCAAATTCTGAAATTTGAGCCAAAATAGAACTTTCCTTTGTTTTTCATGGATTTTTTTCACAGTGGCAGGAAGCTGACTAACGCACATGATATTTACGATTATTATGCTGCTGCTAAAACAGATAATACTCATAGGGCATCCAGGCCTATGGATGGAGATTTATATTTGCTATTAATATTTTAGACTTAGCTTAGCAATAGTGGCATTTCATTCATACTGCGTTTTTGCTGATTTTTCTTCTGAACTCTTTTCCCCTGTCTCCATCCTCACCACAACTGACTACTGGCTGCCTTTATTCCCCACTAACAACCTTCCTTCTCCTTAATGTAATATGCATTGACCTCTTTATTTATTTTTTTTTTAGAGCTTGGGGCTGATTCTTTTGAAGGAAAAGTAGTACTCACTGCTACTATTACCAAGAGTAATATTAGTACTAATAATAGTACTCACTGGTACTATTAACTTTAAATTACTGTATTCCTCTGTCTAAAAATAACAGACACACACACGTACATACACACACTCTTATTCACACACACACACACACACACACACACATACACACACACACACCCCAGGGGGGAGAGGGGGGAGAGAGAGAGAGACTAAATAGCAAGTAAAGTTTACTTTGAGAAGAAAATCAAATTATAACCTTCTATGGCACAATCGTTTATTTGCAAATCAAAGTTTAGAAGCCTGGATACATTAATGTTCCATCAGATAAAATAAATTTAATCTTTTGAAGTCCAAATTCTGCCATGAGAAAATGTTTAAGCACAACTTTTTAAAGAAGTATTTTTCAAAATGTTAACCAAATACATACCATATTTAAACATAATATTTGAAAGAATCTTCAGCATACTTTCACAAATCTCCAAATCAAATGAAAATATATGCACATGTAAAAGTTAAATTTACTTAGCTTTACTCATGACAAGCTACAATCTACTTTCTATAAAATCATGGAGGTAAAATTCATTTCGAAGTTCATGAGTTAGAGTTTGAAAGAAACATCTGTATGGATGGCAGTGCAGCTGTACAGACATTAAACACACTCTATCATATTAACAGTGCTCACATACAGTCATGGTAGTTAAGGAAACGTCTGCATGGACTGCAGTGCAGGTGTACAGCCATTAAACACACACTGTCATATTAACAGTGCTCAGGTACAGTGGTGGTAGTTAAGGAGACATCAGTCTCTTTACCATGAGTTACTTCTCACACAGCTATCCTCTCCCTTTACCATATGGCCACATATCACACCCTTTTTTTCAGTCCCAGATTCCTCTGTGCTAATTGCAGCTAAGTTCAATTGGTGTAAAGAGAACTTGAGATATGCGGTGTCTTAAATGGACTCACAAAGCTTTAGAAGCTATTGGGCAAAAAAACAAAACAAAACAAAACAACAAAAAAAAACCCTTAAGGCTGAAAGAAAAGGCACAGAAAGACATGTTTTAAACCAGCAGCAGCCTGCCCCCTCCCTCTCTGAGAAGTAGACACCAGAACCAATAGAGGAAAGCTGTCTCTATTGCAGAGCACAGCAAATGCAAGTGTTATAGGTGTTAGATAATGTCACCAGATGCAGGATAAAATAAGCCTTTCTTAAAACACATTACAAAAGTTCCCAGAGACAGGATGTGGTTAAGAGTGTTTAATCTTTCCTAACATTGCTTCAAACTGTATTTTCAATGTGGGCTGTACTGGCATTTGAATCTGGACATTGAAGGGCACTCTGAGAATTGTGCATTTGTGGGCAGCATCCCTAGCCTCAACCTAGGGCATTCCAGGAGCATACCCTTTCTTTAGCTGAATCTCCAGGCTTTCCCTCATCATCCCTGTGGGTAGGGTTGTCAAACTTAATAAGAAAAACGAGAAGACACCTGGGTAAATTTGAATTCCAGACAAACAGCAAGTGATATGTTTTGGTATAGGTGTGACCCATGTAAATACTGTTTATCAGAAATATATGATTAACTGAGTTCCTGATCATCTGGGAGGCTTAGCTGAGTAGACAGTGAAATGTTGCACCTGAAAACCCTTGTGTCATGTGTCTCAGTATGTTAAAAGAGAACATACAGGAGGTTCTTGACCATCCACCCAATGCTATCTCCTCTCTGGGATTCACTGGCCCTAGCCTTCTGGTTGCACAGGGCAGCTCTATGACCACCTTAGCAGACAATGTGAGTTATACTTAAAACCGTATGTGAAAACCCTTAGTGCAGAGCCTCTCACAGGAAACAATACATCTTCATTGCCCTATCCAGTGAGTCTTCACCAGACGTTGTTGTTGCTGTAGTAGATCAATCCACTCTAAGCTCTCATTGCCCTGTGGTGGTAGTAGTTCCTTACTACCTGCACCAATGCTCTGGATTTTCAAATGCAAGACACACACACACACACACACACACACACACACACAGAGCCTTATATTTAATATGCCTTAAGCAGCTCAATGGTGGGGCCGCTCTGAAACTTCCATGCAGCCAGCACACTCTCCCATCCAATATTCCTGAATTATTACTTACTAAAACCTAAGTTCCATCCTGGTTGCCCCAGCCTGCAGTCTGCCTGGGCCATGATCTGTGACTCTTATGTGCTGGTTGTCTCTCTGTCCTGCACTTCCCAGGCCTGCTCTTTCTGCTTCCCCAGCATGGGGCTTCTGTCTCTCTTCTTTCCTCAGTTCCCTTACCCAGGAAATCTAAAGACCAGTCTCTGTCTCACTGCCCAGCCATTGGCCACTGGCAATTGTATTTACCAATTAGAACCAACTGGGGGCAGGGACCTGCAATGTCTTACATTCGGGATTCTCATGGAATTTGGGAACCCATGATGCAAACATTAAACAAAATCCACAACACATTGTCATGTTTATTCTTCTCTGGAGTATAGTTTCATTATCAGGACAGAGAACCACAATAGACATAGCAGGAAGCCTGTAGTAACTCTATTGGTTGGGCACTGGAATCATCTGAGAAGTTTCTTGCTGGATATCTGGAGCCAATGACAGACAAGCCCACATTTCATGGATCTGGGTGTGACCACCATGTGGGGCTTTTCAAAACTTGTCAGGTGTCCAAAAATATGTAGCAACATCTGAGTGCCTTGGAGAAAAGGTATCATGTAATAATTGGTGCTTTGGTAATGAAGAGAAGGAAGATACCTAATTCCTTTTTGTGTGAGGCTGTAGAAAGCATTTTGGGTAAAATGCAGGGAACAAAAACAAGTATTTCTACCATTCAGTCAACAAACATAGATCTGAGTGCCAGGCTATGTTCTTAATAAGAGGGAAAAATCTCTGTCCTCATTGGAGTACTATGAAAAGACAGGAAATAAACAGGAGACACTGGGATCTAATTTGTAAGTCTAAAACAGTAAAGACAGGACCAGCAATGATCAAGCTCCTGAGAGAAGGTATGGAGAGCCCTAATGAGAAAGGAAATTCGAAAAAAACTATGTAATCTGACAAGGTATTTCCTCAGCTGGCATATAAAAGTAACATAAGCAGGAATGACACGTGACCAGGTATAAATCAAAAAACAGTGGCAGAAAACACATCATTGTCAGTGTCAGCAAGGCCATAGCCTAGTGTGAGGTTTTAAGTAGATAAAAGAAACTCACTAACAGGGACATCACACTCTAACACCAGACAGACAGGACAGGAGAGAATCCCTTTAGAGGAAGCTGGACAGTGTTTCCATTATAATTAGAAGAGCAAAATTTTAATTCCCATTGTGTTTTCTTCTTCACAGTCACTAATAAGGAACTGGATTAAGAACAAAGGTGCTAGGCCATAGAAATGCATAGGCTAAGGTTAGTGAAGATATGTACACAGGATACCCACAGCTACTGTACATGAATGAACTACCTGGTTCAGGGGAAGGAGTTCCTGAGAATGTTCATATGTGGCCTTTGATAATGCATTTAGAGGAATTATGATATATCTGGGAAACATATACTCAACCTTGTAACAAACATATGTTTATGGGCTGAAATGTTAGAAGTTTGTGTTGTATTCAGATCTCAACATGCCATACTTGCTGTTTCTGAGAGTAGCTAAGTTTAGGCTGATTCCCTCAAGGTAGATCTGGGCACCTTGGTTCACTTACTAGTACCTTGGCCACTTCAGCTCCTTCCTCCTCTTTCTCTTCCTCCTCCTGTTTGAAGCAAAGGCATATGGAATATAGGCTGGCTATGCTAAAGCTGACCTCAAACTCACAATCTACCTGCCACAGCATCCAAGTACTGGAACTACAGGTATGTACCACTTCCCTTGGTTTAGATCCATGTAATTTGTAGCATGAGGCTCAGCCATGTGTCATAGCTGGCATCTTGTACTGTTATACTCATCTGCCATAAAACGCTGAGGAAAAGGAGCAGAGGCCCATCAACTAGAGCTCTTCTGTGATGGGCCTGTCAAGAATGGACATTATTTTTGCAATCCATCTTGGGGTAAAATATCAGTCTCCTGAGAACTCCTGACCAAAGGGGATCTGGGAAATACTGTGTTGGTATGTCCTTAGGAAAATAAAATCATTAGGGACAGCTAGCTAGTCTCCATCTGGATGATGGAAGCTCTCTGCCAGATAACTGTAGCTGGATGAACAAGCTGAGTGTACTAGCTTCGCTTCCTGCTGCTATGATGAAATACCCTGATGAAAGTAACAGTCCTAGAGAGATACTGTCCATCTGTCTGGGAAGACATGGCAACAGGTATGGAAGGTGGCTGGAGGACAAGGCTGGTTAGTCACAAAGCATGCACATTCAGGAAGCAGAGAGAGGGAGAGAACAGGAAGTGGGGCAGGACTATAAAATTTCAAGATTGTCCCTATTCCCCAGTGACCCACTACCTCCAGTGAGGTTATACCTTCTGACGGTTCTAGAACCTTCCTAAATAGCTCCACCAGTTGGAGACCAGAAACACACTAGCTTATGGGGAAGACTGCACAAAATACCCACTTTCTGAAAATGGTGTTAAATTGGAATTGAAGGATATAAGTACATTGTAGGCTTGAAATAATTTGAGGGGCAGTAGACAGTGATCATTTGAACTCAAACCTTTAATTTATTTTACATGGTCAAAGTCAAATCTTCAGCTCATAAATTAAGTCATCATCTAGTGGATTCAAACATCTTTAAAGTAGTCAATACAAGTTAGTCATTGTCAGCCTCAGAAATAGTTTTATCTTGTTCCTTAAATTTTTCCTAACATTTGATTCAGTATCTTCCTGAACATTGGAGGTGGATTTGTGGCTGATTCTATCTAAAGGGACATTAAAATAGCACTATGGATGAAGTAGTTTTAAAGTGATCTCAGCAGGACAGAATAGATCAACAAAAATTTTCTGAAGCAAACCAAAGTAAAGACGATAGGCCTTCGGGGGTCACAAGTTCTTTCACAACTCGCCATCCTGTTATGAAACCCACAGCAGCCACAGGCAATAAATGACTGGATATGGTTGTGTTACAATAAACATGTAATTTAGAATAACTGTTGAAGTCCAGACTGGATCCATAGGCATTAACCAATTCAGTTCTTGGTATATAGAACAAATAGCAAAAGTCAGAAGACAATACATCTAAATTTGTTCAGTCCAGAAGATAATATGCCTAACACTGTCCGTATTATTTGTCATGTGCTCTTCACTTAGAGATTAACTCCCAGATAGGCATTATGTGCTCTTGTTTTACATAAAAGTTGAACTTCAATCAACCAGTCCTTCAGAAAAGCTGTTGCTACATTTAAGCATTAAGAAGACTCTTGTCGGCACACAGCTGAATGACCATGGCCATCCTGGCATTTCACCAATGTTTGGGTGGACCGGGGAGAGGAACAATTAGTGCCTGTGTGAAATATGGATGGAAATCTGGTATGTCAGCACTTCCAATGGGGAAGCTCTGGATTCTAATGGCTCAAGTCTTAACCCAACAGGAGATACTCTATACTTCCCTGGCCCTTGTCTATCTACCTTTCTGGGTAAGCTAGGTTTCAATTACAGCATTAAATGAACTTCTAAACTTCAGTAACTTGTGATATAGTAAACTTCTTAAATTCTACAAAATGACTCAGGGCCAATACTCTGCTTGAATACCATCTAGAATATGTCCTGTACTGGGTGCTGAGGCAGGAGCAACATTACTCTGGAGAGTAAAATGCTTGTTTTTCAAACATGTATATAAACCATATACATAATTTCTTCTCCATGACTGCCAGGATTAATTTTATAATTCAATGTATGATTGCAATGAAACAAAAATATATATAATCACTTGGAAGAACTGTGCTTAAGTGGCATCTTAAATTTGCCTATTAGTTTAAAAAAAAAATGCAGATTCATGAGTTCTCACTCTGTAATCCGAGAATTGGTGTGTCTGGCTATGCTGGGGAATTTGCTTTTTAAAAAATGTTCTACAGCTGATTCTCATTATCAACAGGAAGTACTGTGAGCTAGAGCTTTTAATGCAGAGAAAGAGGATTTAAGATTACAGTGTCTGTAGTAATGGACTGGACTAAAGAGGAGGGAATAAATAGCTTAGAAGTTCACTTTGTATGGTATTTATTGAGAAAACATGCTTGCATGTGTCCACACATTATGCTGTGTGTTAGCTGTGATAGCTCAACCCAGGGTCCTAACAATATTTGGCTTTCTCTGTATATTTTAAGATTCTTGTCTTAGTTAGGGTTTTACTGCTGTGAACAGACACCATGACCAAGGAAAGTCTTATAAAAAAAACAACATTTAATTGGGGCTGGCTTACAAGTTCAGAGGTTCAGTCCATTATCATCAAGGTGGGAGCATGGCAGTAACCAGGCAGACATGGCACAGGCAGAGTTGAGAGTTCTATTTCTTCATCCAAAGGCTGCTAGTGGAAGACTGGCCTTCAGGCAACTAGGGTGAGGATCTTAAGCCCACACCCACAGTGACACACCCACTCCAACTAGGTCACACCTATTCCAACAAGGCCACACCTCCAAATGGTGCCACTCCCTGGTCCAAGAATATACAAACCATCACCTTCCACTCCCTGGCCCTCATAGACTTGTTCAAAAACATGAGTCTATGGGGGCCATACTTAAACATAGCATAATACAAATGCATTTCGTCTACCTTTCAAAGTCCTCATAGTCTATAGAAGTCTCAACAATGTTAAAAGTCCGAAGTTCTAGGTCTCTTCTGAGATCCATCCAACTAATTAACTGCAATCTCCAAAGCAAGGCAGGAAACCAGATGGGCTAACTCCAAACTCTGCATCTCCATGGCTGATTTCAAAGCAGTCTTCAGATATCCATTCCTTTTTCATCTTTGTTGACTGCAACAAACTGCTTTCTCCTGGCCTAGTTCCACTCCCTGTTAGCAGCTTTTCTCAGCATGTATCCCATGGCTCTGGCATCTTTAACATCTTTGAGTCTCCAAGGCAATTTCAATGTTACAGCTTCTTGTTTCAGTGTTTGGGATTCCACTTGATCTTTTGGACTCCTCCTAAGAGCACTTCTCCAGCTCTGCCCTCTGTAGCACTCTAAACTCAGGTTGATCCACTCCACTATGGCTGCTGATCTTGGTGATCATCCCATGGTAGTGACATCTCCAATACACTGGTGTGTTCCACTCCAACTAGGCTTCATCAATAACTTTTCATAGACTCTCTTCATGGTGCCAAGCATCAAATCCATTGCCTGACCCCTTCAGTCCTGGGCCATCAACTACAGCTGAGGCTACACCTTCTCCAATGGCCTTCCATGACCTCTCACAGTGACAAGCCTCAGCTGTTCTTCATGACACCTTCATGCCTTCGAAACCAGTACCACCTGGGTGACTCTTATAGATTACCAAGTCCAGCTGCAGCACGAGGTACAACCTTGGCTATCTCTGGAACACAGCTTCTTTGTGCTCCCAGAAAACAACTTCCACATTTCAACTCAATGATGCTGGTCTCTTCTTAATCATTGCTAATGTCTTAGCCCCAGCTAACCAGCATCAATTGTCCCAGTAGTTCCTTCCATTCTTAACTCTAGGGCCAGAGCCACATGGCTGAAGCTGCCGAGTTCTGCTGCTTACAGGAACTAGATCCCCTTGTACTATTACATTATCACTGGCTTTATGTTTTCTAAATCCTTCACTGCCTAAACTTGGCTCTCCTGGTTCTTGCTCTATAGATTGACCTTGAATTCAGAGGTCAGCATGTCTGTCTCAAGGGATTAAAGGTGTGTACCATCATGCTAGGATCTAAATTCAGCTGAGTAGGATCTTGCCCCAAGGTCCCGCTCCCTTAATCTGTTATTTCCTAGAACACAGGATTTTGCTCCACTTCACTTCCTGGTATGCCTTTAGTACTCAAAGAACATATATTTTATATTTTGCCTTTCTAAGCTTACTATGCTTGTTCAAACCTCTTTGTGAGACTTAACCAGGGAACAAAGACTCTGCTGGGCTTTTTTGAAACTTCCTTTGTCAAGGCAATTAATGCAATTAATCCAAGTCTCTTCACCTTAGCCTCAGGCAGACTTTTCAGACAAAGGCAAAAAGTATCCACATTCTTCACCAAAATACCACAAAAACAGTCTTTATGCCACATACTGAAATTCTTCTCCTTTGAAATTTCTTGGGCCAGGTCAACACAGTTCAAATTACTCCCAGCAATAAAGTCTTCCATATTCCTACTAGGATGACCCATTAAGCCCCATTTAAAGCATTCCACTGCGATCCAAATCCAAAGTCCCCAAATCCACATTCTTTCAAATAAAAGCATGGTCAGGCCTATCACAGCAATACCCCACTCCTGGTACCAACTTCTGTCTTAGTTAAGGTTTTACTGCTGTGAACAGACACCATGACCAAGGCAAGTCTTATAAAAAACAACATTTAATTGGGGCTGGCTTACAAGTTCAGAGGTTCAGTCCATTATCATCAAGGTGGGAGCATGGCAGTAACCAGGCAGGCATGGCACAGGCAGAGTTGAGAGTTCTATTTCTTCATCCAAAGGCTGCTAGTGGAAGACTGGCCTTCAGGCAACTAGGGTGAGGATCTTAAACCCAAACCCACAGTGACACACCTACTCCAACCAGGTCACACCTATTCCAACAAGGCCACACCTCCAAATGGTGCCACTCCCTGGTCCAAGAATATACAAATCATCACAATTCTAATCCATATCCTTTCCTTCATGATTGCTAGGAAACTAGAAAAACATAAAAACTAGAAACAAGTATAGAGTGACAGCCAATCAGTCCCTGTTGAATTCATTCAATAATTGTCACCATGGTGTTGACACCTGAGTGCTTGGGTAAAGAACAGCATGGATGGAAGTGCCTTGCTTGCTTCTCTTGTGGGTAGCCATAGCATCAGCTTTACCTGTACACCTGGTAGAGTAGCACAGACTGCAATTTCGAATGTGGATGTATTGCTGGGTCTGCTCATGTCTGGGGAGATTGGGAAGTAAAAATAAGAATGAATAGCAGCAAATAGTCAGTGTCTGATTCACTGAAATCAGAGCTCTCAGGTTACTGACAGATCTTTAAGGATTCACTGTCTTGCTTTGGGTTTCTTTTCCTGTATGCTGTCATTTCTGGTGCATTCACCTGACATTAGCATCGTTCTCAACGGTGTTTGGAGCAGAGTGGTAGGGAGCAGGGCCTATCCCTAATGCTTAGGAAAGGAGGCTGTTCTTTCCATGTTCATTCCTGTCAGCTTGTTGCTTGTGTCGCATGACTGGGTAGCATGTTGATTAAAAAAAAAAAGATCTTACAATGCACATGCACTGGGAGAGATGGATGGGCTTGAAGGCAGAGTCTTGTTTTATTGCTACATTTCGATGTGTCTACGGCTGAAACAACACCAGGTTCAGAGTCAACCCGTCTCCATGACTGCCTTCCCTGAAGTGGGGGATAAAGGCTTCAACCCTATGGAGTGAAACTAGAAACTTGGATTTGGCATAAGAACAACGGCGTTAAGTTCTCCCCAAATTATAGCTGTCGTCTAGTTTATGGTTTTCATTCTGTTTTCTTTTCCTCATTAAAAAAAATACACATCCCAAGACAGGACAATTAATTTTTAATAATCCTAATAATCCTAACTTAAGAATCTCTAAGTATAATTAAATATCATATAACTAAAATATCTAAGTGTCTAAAATTAACATTAAAATAAGGTGCTTAATATCTCACAAATGTTTTCCTCAGCTTAAGGCATAAGTACAAATATTTTATTAAATAAATACAGTAAGCTAGAGCAATATGGAAAGACCTACTGTATATCTTAGAGAAAAAAACAGAATGAGAGCCGACAAAAAGGGTCTAAAAGAGAGAGGTTGGGAGAATACTATGGCTGTGGATGGCACTGGCAGACACTCACTCTACTCCAACCACAGAGAATCAGCAGAAACCTGTGCTAGACAGGGAATTAGAATGTTTGCCTGTGCAATAGAACATTCCTTCCTGGGGAATTCTGAGCACCTGGCTCCTAAACTCCTTTGTTGGGTTCTCACAACTGTAGGTAGACATGGAAATCTTCTTGGCACTCACTCAGGGAGCTGAGTGAAATTGATCCAGAAGCCCCAGAAGCTGCTTCATTCCAGGTATACAGCATTTAAGGCTGTAATTATGTAATTGTAATGATAACCTCCAGGAGGTTGTAAAAATAGTTCAGAAATAATTCTATGTCAAGTTGATGTGAATTGTTGTGACCTAGGTTTTAATTATAAATTTTAATGATGGAATTGCTAGGTCCCCATTTTGCTTCACTCACATGGAAATGGTCTTCTGACAAGGGTGAGAACTAGTACTTTTTAATGTTCAGAATATTTGGTGCACAGTAAGGATGGTAATGATTATTAATGCAGGGCAGTGTCATCAGGTCCATTCCCATTCTACTGAGAAACCATATCAAATTTGATGTTGTAGTCATAGTTACAGCTAAATAAGTGATCTTCCCTTCTGCTATTCTGACACCTTGGAAGTCTCCTATTTGACAAGGAGTGTATGTGTAGCCCTTTTTGTGGACATAGAACCACTAGGCTTTGAATATTAAAAACAGGAGGCGAGAATGTTAAAAACATGAGGCAAGAAGAGGGGGTTGTGGTGGCACACACCTTTAATCCCAGCACTCGGGATGCAGAGGCAGACGCAGGCGGATTTCTGAGTTCGAGTCCAACCTGGTCTACAAAGTGAGTTCCAGGACAGCCGGAGCTACACAGAGAAACCCTGTTTTGAAAACAACAACAACAACAAAAGAAAACAGTTAAAGTCAAGGGTAACCAGGGTTTGGCTCTGTACCAAGCTAGGCTGTAGCTTAACTGACAGGTCTTGACACAGCGATTGTGAAAGAGACACATTCCCTGTTCTTAACACTTTTGAAACATCTCTGCCTAGTGTCTATCTCACTGGTTCTATCAACATTCCTGCTTCTCCCATCAGAAATTTGAGTGCTGACATTTCTATGCCACAATAGTTGCCAGGTACATGGTCTGACATAGTCTGACTACTTGGGGATCCAGTTCTTTTCTGTGCTTATTAATGTGGCTAGCCTTCCGATGAGAGCATGGGCTGCATTTGACCATCCTGTTTAAGGACTCACCATGATATGCACTGTGCTCGGGTGCTTCAATTTGAGGGGAAAAAATGTCTAGATTTTTCTCAAAATGGTTCTGTCATGCTTTCCGGTGAAATCCCATTTCTCCTCCAAGATCCAATAATTTCGTTGGCATTAGAAAGTATTTTGAAAAGTAATGAGCAAAGCAAAGGATCTATTCCTAATACTCTCACCAAGCCGGCAAGGATGCTAGGAGTGTTAGGAATAGAAAAGCCGTGTGATGTCAGCTTTACAAAAAAGATAAGATAAGATGTGAGCTTGAACTGGGAGAGCCTGGAAATATGTGACTGACCAATAAGGGTGGGAGCTGAGGGAGGATCACAAAGACAATATTAACCAGGACCACATCAGGCAAGGCAAACCTGCAAGTCAGGCGACAGTTTCTTTAAACTATAAATAACACAAAGTTAGTAAAATTTGAAAAGAACCAATGTATTTTAGAGGTACAGTTCTGATTATTTTCAAATGATTGATTAGAACACCTTTTGCTGTAATAATCAAATTCAGAGTGATTTTTTTTTTTTTGGTTTCCTCGCCTTTTTTCCCCTAAGTTCCTATTTTTAGTCAAACTTGTATTAGTTGATGGGTTGGGATCCAGCTCAGTGGTGAGTCCCTTGCTAACATGCACTAGAGACATACAGCTTGATCTGAAGATAGCTGAAAATTTTTTAAAAAGGTTATTTGAAACTTTACTATGTAAGGGTAAGTTGCTGATATTATTTAACAGTAGATACTGCAATTTCTGTTTCCAAAAATCAAGAGAACAATGTTTCTTCTAAGTAATGGTGTCTGGGGGGTGGGTGACTTTAAATGCTGGGGTATTTGGGGGAGCTGTTGTTTAATCAACCAGTAATCTCAGTACACACACACACACACACACACACACACACACACACACACCACTGCTCCAGCCAATGAGCAAGATGCTTTCCATGAGTTTTTTCACATCATAATTTTTTTCCATTTTTTATTAGATATTTTCTTCATTTACATTTCAAATGCTATCCTGAAAGTCCCCTATACCCTCCCCCACCCTTGCCCTGATCCCCTACCCACCGACTCCCACTTCTTGGCCCTGGCGTTCCCCTGTACTGGGGCATATAAAGTTTGCAAGACCAAGGGGTCTCTCTTCCCAGTGATGGCCAACTAGGCCAACTTCTGCTACATATGCAGCTAGAGACACGAGCTCTGGGGGTACTGGTTAGTTCATAATGTTGTTCAACCTATAGGGTTGGAGACCCCTTCAGCTCCTTGGGAACTTTCTCTAGCTCCTCCATTGGGAACCCTGTGTTCCATCCAATAGCTGACTGTGAGCATCCACTTCTGTGTTTGCCAGGCACTGGTATAGCCTCATACAAGACAGCTATATCAGGGCCCTTTCAGCAAAATCTTGCTGGCGTATGCAATAGTGTCTGCATTTGGTGGCTGATTTTGGTATGGATCCCAGGCTGCAGCAGTCACTGGTTGGACCATCCTTTTGGCTCAGCTCCACACTTGCTCTCTGAAACTCCTTCCATGTGTGTTTCATTCCTAACTCTAAGAAGGGGTGAAGTGTCCACATTTTGGGCTTCATTCTTCTTGAGTTTCATCACATCATAATTTTCAGTAAGTAAATGTCATATAGTTGAGGACTCTTGGAACTCACAACACAGCTCAATAGATTTACAATAAATTCATTTCCAAAACTCTATCACCAATGAAGTTCATCTAACATGTTTTTGTATATATAAAAAAAGCCTTCAATATAAATAAATTTAAGTAAATTGATGGCTATAATAAACCCCCATTTGTGCTCTAAAATCAAAAGCTACACATGTCTATGTACATACACGATCACACCAGTACACATTCATGTGTGGATATTTTATGTATAAACACACAGGATTCCTAGAGGGATACCAAAGATGCCCACAGACCCTTGATTTTACAAAGAGGTGAAAACTTACCACTATATCGCTTTTAATACTCCTTGAATTTTTGTATTATGTGTATTTCCTCTTTCTTTAAAAGTGTTAGTGAAAAAATGATATCAATGAGACAGATATCAGGAAAAGACAGTGTACTTCTCTAAGATATGACTATTGTGTTTGAGACTTAAGGCAAGAGGGTAAAATTTATTCTTCCACTGATGAAAATCTGTATTACATCTTCAAAAGTAACTTTTTCCTCATTAAGAGTTCTGCATGTATGTCATAATTATTTTTAGATTGAGCACACAAAATGCTGATGTGATTAGTGATGCCTTCTCTGTTTATGTCTATGTATGTTTATGTATGTTGTAAGCCACATGTGAGTAGGTACCCTTGAAAGCTAGAAAAGGGTGCCAGGTCCACTGGAACAGGAGTGTCACACAGTTATGAGATGACCCATGTGGGATCTGGGAGTCAGGCTTGGGTCCTGAAAGAGGAGAAAGCTTTCTTAGCTGCTCAGCCATCTCTCCAGACCTTGTTTTTACTTCCCATACAATTACTTAGTGCATTGTGCAAG
>LR750766.1:69244-94636 GCA_902729485.2 Mus minutoides
CTTGTTGAAAACCCATATGTCATACAAAGTTTACTTCTTAATGCTTAATTAATTTAAATTGATGTATGTCTCTCTTTATACCAATATACAATTTGTAATTTTATATTACCTTTTGAAACTGGGAGATAAAAGACCTCCAACTTTTGTATATACTCAAGTGAAGTATGTCAGCAAAGAAACTTAGATACAGAGATGGTTACAACATTATTAATAATAAGCATAAAATCAGGAAAACCTCAAAACCCACTGTACAAATGGATAAACGTGGCCTCTGTCCATGGGAGCATTATGTAATATACAGATACATTTGCAGCATGAGACAGGTCTAGAGGTGATGCATGAAGTGAACGAAGCTAGGCCTCAAAGATCAACATTCCAGTCTCCCTCTGAGATGTGTGTGAGAGCAACAAGCCCACACACGGTATGCTAGTGCTCGCTCAGGGAAGCAAGCAGAGCAGGAAGTCAACCAGGAGGCCTGCTTTCACATGATAGAAACATTCAAAGATAGTTTTAATGGTATTTCCACAATATGTACACTTTGAACAAGTGGATTTTATGATGTGTAAATTAGATGCCAGCAATGATACATTAAAAAATGAGGTAAAAGGTAACCTACAAACAAACACGGTAGACAAGGAAAGTTTTTTTTTTAAGGGCAACAGAAATTTATGTTGCTGACCTAGGGTAAGAGAAGACTCACGGGCTAGCATGTCATAAACAACTGCCAACTAGACCAAGATCAAAAGTAGAGTTTAAGGGAAGGTAACGACAGGAGTAAGGACCTCTTCTGAGTCAAAGGAACTCGTATAGAAAGATAAGGAAAAGAACTGAAGAAAAGTAAGTGTTCCTATTTGATGGCCTATGTACGATTCTCTGGGTCCTGTAGAAGATAAAGTAACATTTGGGTGATAAGCTTGGTACTTAGGATGATGACAGTTCAGATAACAAGTGTAGCGTACAGGACAAAAGGTTGACTGTATAGAAGTATTAGGGTTCATCTGAATTTAAATCAGATTTGTAAAGCATTCAGTCAGTAAGGTATACAGTCAGTAAGGTATACAGTTTGTCCAGCAGCTCTGGCCTTCTGTGGTACATATGCAGAAAAGGGGAAGAGGGGCTAACTTCTTGTAAAATTGTACCTGAAGCAGAAGAATGCAGATTCGTACTGTTTTCAAAAGTGGGTCTTAAGAACTCAGACACTATTTGCTTATGCTAACCACAAAAGCAAGTACATTTAGTGAGACAATAGAAAACAGACCCTAGAAAAGTAATTTTGGTTTATCAAGATTTTTCTTTAAATATATATTTGAAGCACCCTCTCTTCTGTCTTCCCCTCCCTCCCTCTCCTTCTCTGTCCTCCTCCTCCTCTCTCTAAACTTTATTTTTTATTTTAGTAGGATGCTCAGGTTGGCTTTGAACCTTTAGTGTCGCCTTGTGCTCCATTAGAGCCAGGACTGCAGGCCTGTGCCTACCAACCCTGCCTCACATGCTGATGCTCTCAGAGGACTCAGGGAGGTACTGAGCTGAGTAAGGCCTTCTACTGAAATGTAAGTCTCAGATATAGCCAAGACAAACTAACCACTGTTCTTAGGATGTTAAAAGGAAGAAGTTACATTCCTGGCTGGTTTATGGATAACATAGTCTAGAAGTCCAAAACAAACAAGGCCAGATTTTGTTGGCAATGCCCCCTTCTAGTTACAGACTGTCTTAGCTGTGGATTCTCATGTGGCAGGTAGGTCAGAGCTCATGGAGGCAGTATCTACCAGGGGCTAGTCCTGGTCAAGAGGGCCTCGACCATGACTTAATGACTTCAGTAAACCCTCCTGTGGGGATTAGGATTTGAACATCTGAGTTGGGGGAATCACAAACACTGTACTTACAGCACCTAACCGATATGTCTTTAAGAGATACAGAAGGAAGGCTGGAGCAGATTTAAAATCAAGCAACACTTCTGAACATAAGGATGCTTGCTGAGAATGCGTATTTGTTGGCCTCTTTGTCCTAAGCACTGTAAATTAGGTACTCTGGGGAGGCTGCCCACACAGTCTGTATTTTTAACCAGATATAAACTTGATGCTGCGGTTAGGATCCTGACGTTTATTCAATCAAGTGAGAATTTAAACTGATAATGGTGAAGGCATGGGGGAAAAGATGGGTGAAAAGATCAGAGGGCAGCAGCCCCAGAAAGAATTATCTTTAGTACTTCATTAACTAGGCAAATAAGTTCCCCATTTTCTAGACTCCATTATTCAGAGTTCTTAGCCTTTTAATGTCCTAAGCAATTTACAACTTTTCCTTAAATGCTTTAAGATACTGGAGATTCAAAAAAAAAAAAAAAAAAGAGGGCTCATTTAATTTGCAGGAAAACTATCAAAAGTATAAACAGACATAAAAAGAATAAGCAGCTCTCCCAGGAAGCAAAACCGGGTAGTAAGCGGTGTGTGTCAAAACTCACTGATCTTTCTCAAATCTCTTGTTTTCCACCTAAAAGGTAGATCTGTTCATTAGAGCCCTCACTGGATTGGATTCCTGTAAAATCAATTTAGCATTAGCTCATAAACTCACAGCGAACCTTATACATGGGCACTGCATCATTTAAACTCTGACTGCAGTCTCAACATTTAAAGTACCCATCACTTCACTCTTAAAGATTGTTTTAAAGGTGCAAGTTTTTATATGATTTATCCCTCCACCGAAACAGACACACACAGACACACAAACACAGATACACACACACACACACACACACACACACACACTCACAGGAGTTTCCCCCACACCATTAGCAAAAACTTTGCTGGGCTCTGGAACTTCTGGTACACTTAGCAATGTGTCTAAGCCGGCTGCTAGCCCCACGTCGCCCCGGGTAGAAGGCTAGTGGGGTCCTCCCTTCCGCAGCGGTCCAAAAAGTCCGGCTGGGTCCGGGACGGGGCGGGGCAGGGCGGGAGGGGGAGCCGGCCTGCTCCACCGCGGAGGGACGGTGGGGGAAGGCGGCTCGAAACGGCGCGGGAGACTGAAAGGTCCCGGCGTTTCTAACCTTGCGACCATCCAGGAAGAAGAGCCATGCTTTGCTACGTTACGCTCTGCCCCGAGGGGGGTGCGGCAGCGACAGGCAGAACTTTTCGGAAACTTTGTGCGTCCGGGCTCCCCCGACAGGGCGGCCGATGGTCGGTCCCGGGCCGAAGGAGGAGGCCTGGCCCGCGCCGGTCGCCTCGAGGCGCGGAGCCGCCGCCCCCGGCTCGGCAGGCTGGGCGGGCGCTGTCGTGCGGCGGCCGCGGCCCAGAGAACCGAGGCGACGGGCGGCGGCATGGACTACCTGACCACGTTCACCGGCAAGAGCGGCCGGCTGCTGCGGGGCACGGCCAGCCGCCTGTGGGGGCTCGGCGGCGGCGGGGAAGCGCGGCAGGTGCGCTTCGAGGACTACCTGAGGGAGCCGGCTCCGGGCGACCCGGGCTGCGGGCCCGCGGAGCTCCGACCGCCCTCGCCGGCCAGTCCTGAGGGACCCGGTGAGTCCCCTCGACCCCGCGGGGCTTCGCCTCCCGGCGCGCGGACGGGGACCGGGACTGGGGAGGCGGCGCCGCGGGCAGGTGTGCGGGCGCGCAGGTGTGCGGGGACCCGGAGCCGTGCAGCTGCCTGGTGGCCCTTCCTGCCCCGGGGCAGGCGCCACCGACTCGTCCCGATTCAGCGTGTGATCCTCCCCTCTCCTCTCCCTCCTCCAACCAGTTGTGACGTCCATGGAGTTGGACTTCCAGAACGCCGTGTGTGCGCAGCCTTTGCTTTGATCAGTGGTTTTTCTTGGTGCGAGCCAGCTGCTAGGGCTGGTGTCCTAACTTTTAAAAACAAAAACAAATGGTACTTTGTAATCGGAAGCGCTTCCCTCCTCTGGGAACCTACGTGAGTTTTGCACCGAGTGTTTTCTTGTGGCCGAATGTGGAAACTTTTCTCACGTATTTGTATTGAACCGCTGTGCCTTCTCATCCACCATTGCAACTTGGGCTACTCTTTTTAAAAAAGTTTCGCCGGGCGGTGGTGGCGCTCGCCTTTAATCCCAGCACTTGGGAGGCAGAGGCAGGCGGATTTCTGAGTTCGAGGCCAGCCTGGTCTACAAAGTGAGTTCCAGGACAGCCAGGGCTATACACAGAAACCCTGTGTCGAAAAACAAAACAAACAAAAAAGCTATAATGGCATGATACTGATCCCTACCGAGAAGTGTAAATGCTGCGTATGCATTCTGGTCTAACGCTATGGTAGCTTTTCCAGCTTTGTTGACTTCCTGTGGAGTCAGGCATTTGTGTATATGTTTTTTTGCAGCTTGTCTTCATATGTTTGTGGGTGCTTTAAAGGTGGCTAGTTAAAATGAGCAGTTCAATTGTAAAAGTAGAGAAAAATCACAAAATACATAAAATTTATCCATAATCCCGCACCACTTTATTATGGCGCATTGAAGTAATGAGTATTCATCACTGGGAGTGGGTATGTAACTTATGCTTTGAAGAAACTTTACCTTTAAAATCTAGTTTCAGCATGTTCCTTTAAATACATCTTTCTTTACTTTGCTCATTTTGTCTTCTTTCATTAGAACGCCTGATTTTTGTTCTTGAAATTAGAAAGAAGAAAAAGAGTGTGTGTGTGTGTGTGGGGGGGGTAATTTTGTAAAGTTATTGGCTGGATTAAGAATAATTTTAAAGTTGAGACTGGGAATAAAGAACTATACTTGAGAATGTTTGAGTAAAAAAAAATTAAATGAAATTCAACTTCCTACTTGAAGACAGTTGCTATTGGTCAATCTCTGAATGGGTGACTGCATAATATGTGGACTACCCAGCTAGAGAGGGATATAATTGATGCCTAACAGATAAGCACAGACATACAGAGGTTTCATCTTTGAACATACAGTGAGCACACGACTAGATCTGACATTTGTCTTCAGATCTGCACTTTCAGAAGCTATACAAACGCCTCTTCTGTTGAAACTGCTTATGAGTTCCTTGTCTATTCTAACATTTGTGCTGCCCCAGAGATGACAGTTTAAAGAGGCCCTGAGAAGTCTTTTGGTGGTGTGACCACAATAAGTGGGTGGACCCATCCTAGCTTTAACTTGTGAAAGAACTTAGAAAAGTTACCAAATCCTTCTGGGCCAGAATTTCCTTGTGTGTGGATGTGGTTGGATTAAGTGATCTCAGAGGTTCTCAGCTCTGGAGTTTTTACCATTGGGAGCAAATCTGGTGAGAAAAATAATCAAGACAGCTTGGGAATAGCATGCAGCCATTAAAACCATCGCCTGTCTAACGTTATGAGGCAGAGTTCTGAAGACTTCAAGAAGTTTGATTACTCCTGCCTTCCAGTGAGCGGTTGCTGAGGATAGAGCTGAGGCAGAGAGAGGCCCTGACTAGCGTACACAGAGTAAGTGTAGCTCCCTAACATTTTCCAGATCTTAAGGGGCAGCACGTGTGCATTTGTATATGACTGCACTTTTAAGATTTCTAAGCAGTCCTTGTTTAAAATAAGAATTTTCTTCTTTGGACCTTGCAGTTGGGTTTAGACTGGGATACGGTTGTTTTTACATCTTTAGCTTCTGCTGTCCTTTTAGATAGATTTTTAGTTTGTTTGTGGTTGGTTGGTTGGTTGGTTGGTTGTTTTTTACAGCTTACATTTCTATATACCTGTCCTTTAAAAATATCTGAGTCCTTTGATTCCTGTTAATGTCTCCTGTTAAGAGATACTTACATTCTTATAGGTTGGCTGCAGTCTGGAGCCCTGTTTGTTGTCCAGATCTTGCTTCTTACTGTGTCATGTTTTAGTGCTGATGAAATGCTGATTTTACACTGTCTACCAACAGCCCGGTTACTGGGCTGCCAGAGTTCTAGCTACCTGACTCTTCAAGGCAGGGCCCTCATTTGTCAGTTTTTAGTGTTTGCTGACTTTTGAGTTAAATCTCTGTAAGAAAGTGGTCATTGAGACCCAGTGGAGGCATAGTAAGGTTGCTGATCAGCACCATTGTTCCCAATAAAAATTACAAAAGAAACAGTATAATCCTTCCTGTGATCTGATTGTAAACATGGTACCCACCTTGAACACGCTTGCTGGTGTTAGCTTTCATGGTATGGCCTTTAAAAATATTTACTAAATCTTATTCTACTAATTAAATACAGATCAGTGTCTTTGACAAGTTTAAGGTTTTAAATTAATGTATCTATCAACTTTTGTCAAAACTCTCTTATATCAATTCTGTTTTCCCAGTTGATGACAGGATTCTTTAAATAGCACCATTTAAATGTTCTTCTCATTTACCTTTTAGAATGGAAAACACTAACATTAACTGTCCTTATTTTAAAATCTCAACCTCTGCGAGTGTAGCAATTGATTAATCAAACAATCAAACAAAAAAAATCAAAACAAAGAATTCAGCTGGATGTTTACTTTAAAGCTCCGCCTCTATCTGCTTACTGAGTCTGGTTTCTATATCAGGTTGGGTTTGGCGTGCCAGAGGGGTGTGGTTTAGTTCTCACAAAAATCTACCACATCCCAATTCATTATGCCTCTGTTAACTGGCCTGAGAGAGAATACTGAAGCAGAACTCCCTTGTCCATCTTGGTCCTTTATTTCCCCCTGGGTGGGAAGGTCATAGGGCATAGCGGAAGTGGGAGTAGTGATGGAAGCAGTTTTTGTAAACGGGGATTGTTGTGTCTGTAAGTTCTGACCTCAGGAGTGGGCCATTGGTGACTTTAATACTGTCCTGCTGCATTTATTACACATTAGTGTTATGTGTAAGCCTAGAGCTGATGAAAAATGATGAAGTAAACGGGGCCGGGTGTGTGATAACCCAGAGCTTTTCAATGATGCCATCCTAATGCTTCTGCTTCACAAAGAGAGTTTAACTAGCTTTGGTTTGTTGGTTTCAAAAACTTGGGTAATTTATCTTGTCTCTCAGTTTCCTAAAGTGTTTATTGAATTTTATATTTGTCCTTTGGAAGTATAGAGCTGAGGTAAAATGGTTCACTTAACTTTCCGAGTGCTTAATTTGAGGAACAAACAAAAATTTACGTCTTGCTGCCTTGAATTTGAACCACCAGGTCAGTGAAATAAATTCTGTGATAGCCCATTATGTATTTTTGCACTCCTTCATTGAATGTTTACAGACTGTGATTGGCAGCAGGTAACTGAGACAGGTGAGGGATCGGGAAGCTAAGAGGAGTGAGCCCTCCATTCAAGGCCTTTTTGTGTTACTGACCAGCAGACTTATCAAAGTGGCTCCCCACACTTTTAACTACATGATTGGTGCTCCTCTAAGAAAGGGGACGTGTGATTGCTAGTTTTTGTTTTCTAGCAATCAAAAGAGCAAAATGTGAATCAGTATAAATATATATAATATTATTATATGTCAATTATATATCAATATAAAAATATAAATCAGTATCCATAAGACAAAGATCAACCTGATTGGCCATCCAGGATAAACAGTTATTCCTGGATTTTATAAGTAAAGCGAAAAACTCTGTAAGATAGCAAAAATAACTAAAATAACCACTGAAGAAGAACCCTTATTATCCTTTAAGACTCCAATTTCCAAACTCTATTTTTTTGTTTAGTCGAATATGTGTTTATGGGCCATGTGTGTGCCTATGTGTATACATGATTCCTTGGGCACTCAAGTTTGTGTGACTGTGTATGTGGAGGCCCAAAGCTGATGTTAGCTATCTTCCTCCGCCTCCCCTGGAGCAGAGTCTCCCTGAGCTCACAGGATCCTGCCACTCTGGCTAGCCACGTTGCCTTAAGGATCTCCTGTCTCCACTCTGACCAGAGCTCGGGATTGCAAGTGGGCTGCCATGCCTACCCGGCCTTTACATGGCTTCTGGGGATAAAACCTCAGGTTCTCACACTTGCCAAGCAGCAGGTTTTCTAGCTGAGCCACCCCACCCCCAGCCCTTCCAAAGGTCTGTTTGCAAAGATTCTCATGCAGTCAGTAATGATGGAGCAACAGCTTTATATATGGATGAAGCAATCCAGGTATGCACTTATCTCAGGGTCTCTGAGTGGAAGGCAGGTTGGGGTGTTTAGATTTTAAGTTACAGGTTTTGGATTATATACTGAAACCTACAGACTTTGTAGCAATGGAAATGTTTTGTGCTATTTGTGATGTCCAGTATGAACGCTATTATGCAAATATGGCTAATCAGTATTTTAAATGTGGTGATTTTGATTTTTTTTTTTAATTGAGAAATTTGGCTTTTGGATTTATAGCTAGAGTTTTTTGATTTAGGATTTTCAGTTTATATTTTGCTGTGATCACTGACATATACCTACACAGTCACATATACTGGATTCAATAAATATGATAATAGCTAATGATAAAGGAAAAATTCAAGGATATTTGTTCAAGAGTGGTCAGAAACTTTATTTAGGATCATCACATAGTTGTAGGGACCTTAAAAAGTAGATTTTGCAGTAGGAAAGAGAGTCTAACCGTTTCCAGTTATACCTGGGTAACTGAACAGAGGCTGATGGGAAAGTGACCAAAGGCTGTGATTCATCAGACCCTGGGGATCAGACTTACTGAGCCATGTGGATGGCAGAGAACCTGCTGAGCAATGGGAGGTGTTTAGGTGTGGGACATGGGTGAAAGGGGTGGGGTGGAGTGTCCTGTTAAGCTGTTAAACTGACTTAGCAGAATTCTAAACTGGATTTTAGAAGAAGAGCACATATAGGACTTTTTTTTTTTTTTTTGTGGAACTGATCTATCTATAAAGAAGCTATACATTCTGAAGACTGCACTTGTAAATCAATTTAACCTGAACATTCAGGGTCTATCATTGAATAGCATTGTTGCTGGAATCTCTTGTAGTGGAAATAAATGTAGAATGGTGGCTAGTTAGAAAAGAAAGCAGATCTTAATGAAAGATCATACTTGTCTCCGAAGAGATTATCCCTAAGGTGCGTCTGATTTCAAAGCATTGGCTAGTTGGTATTGTTAGAATCTTACTCATTTTCAGTGGAACGTATTAAATATGATGTGAGCTGTTTCGTCTGCCATTCCTTCTTTTTATAACCTGGTATTCATTCATTGCTTCTTTTACAATTTGCATGTTTATAACATTCACAATTGGTTTTATCAAGCACCATTTTATATCACCTGTTTCAGATCAGTAGACCTTCTCCTGTACTGTCTTTTTGTTCTCATTTTGATGAGCCTGCTATGGTTTATGTCTTGTGGCATTGAATGACAGTTTCCTATGCCTGCAATTCAGACTCTTCACTTTTCCCTCCAGTCACTTTGCTTTACCTGCATGAATTATTGAGTAATTCTTTGATATTTCATGCACAGTGATTTAACCTGGAACAAAAATAGGAACTGGTCCGTGGGCATGCATACACTGAGCGGAGTAATCTTTTAGGACTTCCATCTTTTCTCCAGGATTTGTGTTGGTGGAAGAGCAACCTGTGTGAGAATCTGACTGGTGATACGGGAAAAAAAGACAGCTATAAAAGTGTCAGCTCTAACATAATCACTGAGAAGACATATTTCTGTACTTTTTCCTTTGGATGAAGCAAGTTGTGGTTATATCTGACATCACAAGAATGATCAAATTCATTTTATATTTCACTGCAGGGAAGGCTATGAAACAGTGCAATGCCTTAGAGCTTACTTTGCATTATATTTTTGGCTCCCTCTGTTGGCGACTTATGAAGCAACAGAAGTAAATTTCGATTTAAAATCTACAATTATTATAAGATAGTCTATTTTTTCATCCAGAAAATTAATTATATGTTTCAGTATATACAGAAGAGTTAAGAGAATATTCTGATGGACAAAATTAATATTCTTTTTAAGAAATTTAGCATTTTATATTTTGCACTCTACCAGAAATACAGGATAGTACCAGTTTTCCTACTGACAGTATGTAGTTAAGCATTTAAATTTTCACTCAATCTGGTACTTAGGAAAAGTTACATCATAGTGATTTAGATTTGCACTTCACTAGTTGTCTGTGAACCTAGTTCTCTTTGTCTTTTGCCCATTATTTTTACCTGACTTTTAACAGCTTCTCCACTTTGAGCTTGTGAGATGTTTGGGATACAGAGGCAAAGATGTATCTGGTTTTGTGTCTGCCACACATCTGCCCTGATATCTTTGTGGTATACACACGGCAATGCCTTGTCTAACCTTTGTTTGTTTGTTTGTTTGTTTGTTGTGTGAGGGTGTTCCAGAGATGGAGTCACCAGGAGTGGGGGTGGGCCTGTACCTTGCTGAGCTATCTCAATGGCCTAACTTTTCCTTATAAAAAGTATACTGCAGTTATAAGAATTATGGTGGTACTAGTTTAAATTGTATCAGAATGTATACATTCAAATTAGTGGCCTGCCATACTCCAGGGCATTGGTAGGTACAGAAGGGAATTTGTAGAATGAAGCATACACATTGTGGAGGTTATGGTTTAGTGGCTGCAATTACAAACACAGATGGCAATTTTTTAGATGAAGTGGAGATAGAAAGTTTGTAATTCATAGCAGCTGGTCTTGCTAATCAGGAAATATTAGGGCAACTTTAACTGTTTCTAAATTGGCTTCTGGGGGATTAAAACACTGTTTAGTATTATTTAAACTAAAATAACTGATCTGATGGTTACAAGTAAATAAGTTCTAATGTAGTCAAAGTATCAGTTAAGTTCCTCCAGTGGAAGAACCAGGAGACCTGAATTTTTCTAGATTATTTTAGTTTCAGAACTAATCTTTCTTGAAGAATTCTAGTTTTAATATTGGGTAAATACAGTACTTAGCTGTGTTTACTATCTTACTTCATTCTGAAACTTTGAACTAGTACTTCAGGAGAGTTCATGTTAATCATTTAAGATGTTTAGATAGGGAGGTATTTTATCACAAATAATACATGTGATCATTGTTACAGGGAGAATAGCTGAGAAAATTCACAAACACATATTTCAGACTTAAGCCAGTAGCTGACAGTGGCTGACAATAAAGGTTTATTTGTTTACATATTTTATGTCAAAGAGTGCTTTACATCTGTGTTTGCACACCAGAAGTGGGCATCCGATCGATCCCATCACAGGTGGTTGTGAGCCAACATGTGGTTGCTGGGAATTGAATCCAGACATTGTAGAAGAACAGAGCAGCCAGTGCTCTTAACCACTGAGGCCTCTGTCCAGCCCCTGTTGCTGATAATAAAAGAGCCAAGTGAAATACCTTAATCAACAACTGAAAAATAGTTACCATTTGATCTAAAATGATGTATTTTTGTATAGAACCATATACTGTCTTCATTGCCTATAAAAAATTGTTCCTGTATATGTTAATGGTATCTTTTTTAGACATTAAGTAATAGTAATAATAATAATGCCCCTCTGAATTAGTGCATTTTCTATCTAGCTGTGAGGCCCCTCCTGAAGTCGTTGTCATTACTCTGAAAGGAAAATGTAAAGTGTTTTTGCTTCCTTTTTCTTAGACACTGGCCAAAAGAAGACCTTAGACAAGAAAGATGGGAGAAGGATGTCTTTTCAGAAGCCTAAAGGAACTATTGAATATACTGTAAGTTACTTTGGCAGAAGCAATCTATCTCTGTGACAGTCTTACCAAAGGCGTTTTCTGTTTGACTGCACATGAGTCAAGTATTGTTAATTGCCGCGCTTTGAAAATCTGACTTTGTTAAGTGTTACTTTGGTTAATAATAATCCTTGATTCTTAACTGCATTTTTGATTTGTTTTCTTACTGTGTTCTACAAAGACAGTATTCTGGCAAGTTAAATTTAATATTGATGATAACTTAGAGTCAGAGTTCCTATGCTGTAATAATTTTAGTAGATTAGGCGTTTAGGAAAATATTTACCTTTTTAAGACTGCTCTTCACTGAGTTCCCATGGGTGCTAATGTTAGTGCTAATGACAGGCGGGACCCTTCCAAGCTAGGGTGAGTACTGAGTTTCCTCACTGTGAAAGCAGAGTTTCTGCTGTTTAATCAAGTCTTGGACAGTGCTGGTGTTTCTCATTTCTGGTTATGGCAGACAGCTGAGATGACAAATAAGTCTGGAGTGTGGCATTGTGGCATTTTACTTACTTGGCTGGATGTAAACCTGATTAGGTGGTGCTAAACATCTTGTAAAACAAATATATGAATTCAGATTAATTTTGTTACTTTGTATTTTCTAACATTATNAATAAAAGGTTAAGTAATACAATTAAGTATATTCTTGAATGTTTAAAAAAAGAATAAGATTTGAGATATGAGATATATTTTATGCCCTAAAGATGTATGTGATATAGTTTTTGATGTCATGATCATGAACTATATAATTTTATTGGTTTTGAATTTAGGAATTTGCCATTTTTGCCATGTAATACATAAGGAGCAAAATCAAATGAGAACCATTTATTGTGGAGTGAGGGAAGGCCATTAAAAACTTGAATTTTTTTTCTTTAGTTTATGATTGACTCTTTAAAAACTTACATATTGACAAGTGATCATATTAAACCTCTAGCAGGTCTTTTTTTAGATTCATTTTTTTTCCTTTTATTCAACATGTCAAATTATAAAAGGAAAGAAATTTGAAAGCTAGGTAAGATATTGTTGTTTTATACTCTATTTTCCTATAATCTATAAAGCACGTAATGAAGTCTATCAAATTTTCATATAGCATTACTTTTCTATATTGCATACTTAGGCTTCATGGTTGGCAATGTTGTATGCAGTTGTAGTCCCAGCACCCTGGAGCCTGAAACAAGGCAGGGCTGTTTTAACCCAAGTTCCAGGAACTTGGCCAAGCAATTTGAAAAATAGGTTATGTAGCTTAAATATAATTCTAATAGTATATTATATTGTATAAAGTTAATCATTATATTTTTAGGTAGCCTAAAAGCTAAAATCAAGTCATGTACATACACACTGCAGTTTTTATCATAAAATTACTTTGGGAACTAGAGTGGGCCATAAAAATGTTCTACATGCATATTGTCTGAAGATAACTCGGCTGGTAAAGTACTGGCATTGAGAACACTGGATTTTAGTTCAGATCCCTAGGACCTGTGTAAACCCCCAGACCTGTGTGTGTCTGTACTCCCAGCGGAGGGGAGCCAGAGGCAGGCAGATTCCTGGAGCTTGGTGTCCAGCCAGCATAGCATAGTCACGAAGCTTGATCATCAGCAAAAGACTGTCACAAAAATACAACATAAAGAGCCATCAAATATGGCACTGGTCATTAACCTCTACATACGTTATCATTTTTAATAATTCTGTATACCTTTCTACTAAAGTATTTTTCAGTTACTGAATCCATCGACATTCTCTTTCTGCTGCTGTGTGTCATCCATCCTTCCTACTCATACATTTTCTGTCCTTTACTTTTTTGGTTAAATTTCAAGTGACCTGCAAACTAGTCAGCTTCATTATGGAATTTTCATACATATCTTCCCAAGTACCCTTTATCTCTTCTGGCTGATTCCTTTCCTTCCTCTAAACAGTTCCCCCCCTAGGTCTTCATGTCACATGTATTCTATTCACCCTCTTTTTGCCCTTTCCTTAAAATCCCTCTCTCCTCACATGGTCTGGGAAAGTTTCATGACCTGTGTCTCAGATTGTTTCCCCGATCCTCCCTTGCATTTTCCGCTGTCACCTCCTGTGTTGGAAGTTGCAGTTCTTCCCTTCCATCCAGCTGCAGCCCTGAGCTTCTTTCTGTTTCTCATATGACTGTGGGGAGGGTTTGTATATGCACACAATGCAAGGAAACCCAGCTCCACGAAGCTAGAATTACAGACTGCTCAGCCATCTGCCTGGGGACCGGGAATCAAAGTGTAGTCCTCTGTAAGAACAGTTCAAGCTCTTACCCCGTGAGCAGTCTCTCTGTCTCAGTCCCCTTAATGCTTTTGTAAAGTGAAATTGCTTTAACATCTGTACTTTGTATTTGGAGACTGAGTTGTTGGCCAATGTGGACTGATGTAAACTACATGTTTTAACATCCATGCTGTCTTAGTAGGTTGAGATCATTGTAGAACGTGATATTTCTTGAGAGTTTTCTCAGAATGTTTTCAAGATGTATTAATATTGCATAAATCCTCAATCTTATAATTTAATTTTTGTTTTAACTGATAAAAGTAATCTGTTTTTCATTTTAAACAGGTTGAATCAAGGGATTCTTTGAATAGCATAGCCCTGAAATTTGATACCACACCCAATGAACTTGTTCAGTTAAATAAGTTATTCTCCCGAGCAGTCGTGACTGGACAGGTATTGTTATTATTTAAATGTGTTGATGTTTAAAATTATTAGGTAAAATATATTCATTCTTACATAATTAACAATGTAGAAAATATGAGAATAGTTTTTGTGTTTGGAGAACAAATCCTTTTGGCCAGATAAAAGTATCAGTTACATGTATCAATTCTCTTTTTAAAACAATTGAAAATAATTGAAAGTTATGCTTCAAATATAGTCTTATCGGATTTTTAAAAACACTTGGGGCATTTCATGTAAATTGACAGAATTCCAGTGTTTTTAAAGATAAACTATCCTTCCAACTAAAACTTGTTTTCTACATGAAAGTAGTTAACAAATTAAATCTTGTAGAAATAGTCTAACCTTTATCAGGGGATTTTGTTTGGGTCTTTAAGCTTATCTGTGACCCTTAGAGAATGGTGTATTTAAGTAGAGACCTCTCAGAACTTTCCTTGTCTGTAGTGATGATGCACACACAGTATTGACATACTACTGATTAGCTACACGGTAGGGCTTAGAGGGTCACTACTCTCTTGCTAATGGTGACACTGCTATAGTAAACACTTGTATGTTTCTATTTTATATATATTCCACAGCATAAATTCTATATATATATAATTGTTGGGTCAAGGAAATATGAACAACTAATTTTTCTAGCTATTGCCAAATTGCCTTTGCGATGAGGAGTAGTTGAGTACTGTAATACAGTAATACAATAATTGAGAGGCATTTTTCTGTACTGTCAACAGCTTATTTTAATAGCCATTTCTAAATTAATTTGCTAAATCAATTTAAGGTGTTTTTCATGATTGTTATGATATATAATATCATAACTGCCCTACTCTTATAATATGATTTTTTTTTTCTTTTTATTTCTGAAGGTCACTATTAAATAATGTTTGCTTATAGAACATTATTTGGTCACTAGTATTTGTTTTGTTGAAGCTGTATGCGAACATTTTCTTCCAGGTTTTATATGTTCCTGATCCTGAATATGTCTCTAGTGTTGAGAGTTCCCCATCCCTAAGCCCTGTAAGTCCTCTATCACCAACGTCATCTGAGGCTGAATTTGATAAAGCCACTGTGAGTACTCTACTTGCATATGAAATTTGATTTTTTATGGAATTATACTTAACAAACAAACAAGATAAAATCATGTCCAGTTTGAATATTTATTTTCTGGAATTTGTATTTGTACACACACAACACTTGCACACTAGTGCATGCTTATATGAAGAAGTGGTGGAAGGGAGACAAGACTGGGTAAAGGGAGAGAGATGGAAACCTTGGGACTAGAAGCAATCCTAAATTCAAATTTATATTTCCTCCACCTTGGAAGTGTACCCTGGCATGCTGGTCCTGAGAGCAGCCTGTAATAACCCAAGGTCAGGCGTGGACTGTGCTGCTGTGCTTTCACTGAACGTTGTGGATTTCTGAGCACTTGGGATTTTCAGACTGACAGTCAATCTGCATTATATTTATTATCGTTGATAACAGTGGAGGTCAGAGTTTTATGATGTATATTGCTGACTAATAACACAATAACAACTGGAAAATGTTTCTACCATTCAAGGGATATGCCAAGTTTGATACAGAAGGAGAAATGACAGGAAAAATGTAGTCAGCAGTGCATTTAGATTGAGCTTCTAGCTTTAAAAGTAGACTTATATACAGTAAATTGCAGTACTTCTTTGACTAGAAACCTGTGTGGTATTACCTTCAGACCACATTTCTACCTCCTGGCTTTATTTGGAAGATTAAAATTAAACAAGGAGGTGGAGCCAGAGAGAGAGGTGTTGGAGGTGCAGTGTGAAGCACGCGCAGGTAGCATATTTGCTCCCCCATGGGATGCTCATCTGTAATTTGCTGTACAGGAGAAAGATGGGGAGAATCACAAAGCATTGTGAGTAACCCCTTATCCAGAGTTATTTGGCTGCTGTCAGACGTGGTCCAGAAAGTATCCCTTACAATGAAGACCTCCTGAAGCATTCACCAGGGCACTGCTTGCTGTAGTTAGAACATGATTTTGAAGGCCATTTTATAAATTATAGGGTTTTTTGGTTTTTTGTTTTGGTTTGGTTTGGGGTTTTGTTTTTTGTTTTGTTTTGTTTTTTGCTTAAAATTAAATTTATTATGGAACTAAGATAATTTTTTTGTTTAACTTTGTATATCTAAGGTGATTATATTTCTGCATTATAACTACTTTTGTTTCCTGTGCTGTTATATTTCTAATAATATATATTCTTATAAGAAAAAGTATTCTATTTGAATGTTACCTTTATAAAGTATTTTTGTACTAGCATTACATTACATCATGTCTGTTAGATTTTTCTCCGCGTTTATTGAAGATATTGTCAATATTTTCTATAAACATTGATCAGCTTTCTGAATATTCAGTTTTGTTTAGTATAGTATGTATGAGAATAAAATATTTACAGCTCTGTTATTATTCAAGTTTTCACTTATATTTTTAAAAATTTATTTCACATAGAAATATTGTCTTTGAAATTTAAATATCTAAACTATTCATTTCTATTCGCATATGGATGAAAAAATATGAGGGACCATAGAATAAAAGTGGTAAAAGTAGACATTAACTAATTTATATCTGAGGTTACTTAGTTTGGGTCCAGAACCAAAGTTAGTTTGGGTTCTATGTTAATTATGGCTTTTTACTGGAAATTGATCACTCAGTTAAGTAATAATTTCCCCCAAAGAGAAGAGTAATACCTATCTATTTGTGGATATGGAGACAGAAGTATAATTTAGCCATTGTTAGTGGATATGGAAACAGCTGCCATGTTTTACTATTTTCTGCCTTGGAGCTGGTCTGTATCTCTGGTAAGACATTCACGTCAGAGGAGGTTAATGACTAATGAGGGAAGTCAGGGCAGGTCTCCAGGGGAAATCTGAAAGAAGAACTATGGAGGGAATACAGCTTGCTGGCTTGCTCTTTGTCTTATGCTGGGCTAGCTCACATACACAGCTCAGAGCCACCTGTCCTGGGATAACACCAGCAGCAATGGCTGTGTTCTCACACGTCAGTCACCAGTCTAGCTTTCTCTCGCTGACATGGCTACATTTGGAGAGAGAATTGTTTACTGGAAGGTCCTTTTTTCCAGGTGACGCTAGTTGAGTCAGGTTAATAGTCAGCAGTAACCTGGACATAGTACTGCACTTCACCTTCAGTAATAACCCAAACCTGGTTTGGTGCACCTTTGCTTTCTCTTCTGCACTGTAAGTCTAATATGAAATACATATTTCATATGTAATATGAAAGGCTAAAACTATATGGTGGTGAAACCCAAAGGGAGAATGTTTAGGTAATAATGTGGGGAGATTGGGTAGTCAAGTTGAAGTATATTCACCTAAAGAGTGAATATACCAAATTTGTTTTCTTAATCTAAAATATTTCATAGCATAGTCAGTATAAAAGATGATAGTAAAACATTTGAATAGCAATAGAAATAGAAGCACAGCATACTAAGGAAAAATCACTTCAAAAATGTTAAGGGATCCTAGAAAAGACCTGGACAATTTGAAGAGAGGAAACCGCAAAGGTGGTAGCAGAGTTCCAGCATATTCAGTGTCTTCTTACAAGTGAGTCAGTTGTGCTGCCGTTGTTGTTATGGCCCCGTGCTTAATACCACTTGCTCTCATTTTCACCCAGAAATCCCAGAGCTTTCTTTAATTTGCAGTGCTTATAACATCTCCTTTAGAAACTGAATTGAGACACATGCTATGTCACTATGTGTGGAGATGGGGGTTAAATCTGACAGTAAGGTCCTGTGTTGGATTCTTAACTTCCTGCCTTAAGTGACTAATGCCCTTGCTGTAAAGAGACACCATGACCACTGCAAGTCTTATAAAAGAACACATTTAACTGGGGCTTGTGAGTTTCAGAGGCATAGTCCATTACCATCATAGTAAGAAGCCTGGCAGCAGGTGTGGCAGGCATAGTGCTGGAGGAGTTGACAGCTGTTGACCTCTACCTCCTGGTCCACAGGCAGAGAGGAAGACACTAGACTTGGCCAGGGTTTTTAAAACTTCAAAGGCCACTCCCAGTGCCACACTTCCTTCAACAAGGCCATACCTGCTAATCCTTTCAAATAGTACTACTCCCTGGTGACTAAATATTTAAATATATGAGCCTATGGGGGTCATTCTTATTAAATCACCAATTGCCTTACGTACCTATTATATGGACTAACAATACCCAATACTGTGCAGCTGTATGTAATGCAAGATTAAAATATGTGTCACAGCTCATAGAAACTAAGAAATTGATAGAGGCAAAAAGATGTGTGGAAGTGAAGTACAAAACCTTACTCAATCAAATAAAACTGAGATTAGAGTTGGCTGTTGATCAGAAGGATGGATAAAACTGGAGAGGCAAAAGAAGTGTTGGCTTTTTTTTCTTTCTGAACTCAGTAGCTATGGCTGTTGGGGATTTTGTTGTTGTTGTTGTTTTCTGATTACTTATTTAAATTTATGCATATCCTCATATGCATGCATGTGCCTGAGGAGGCCTGGAACTTCAGCTCCTAGATGGTTACAGGCTGTTGAGAGCCTCCTAATTTAAGTGCTGACACTGACCTCTAGTCCTTTGGAAAAGCAAGCGACCCCTGTAGGCTTTCTTATGTGTTTTCTACATTATTTAAATTTTCCCCATTGCAACTGTTAGTTTTTTGCTATTTCTCTAATAAAGGATCACAGGTTGAATGTTTGTAACAACAGAAAATTATTGTTCTCTGCTTCTGGAAGCCAGAAGCCTAAATTCTAGTGGTTTGCAGGGCTATTACCTCCTCTAAAAACATGTGAGGCAAATCTTCTGCTTATCTAGCAAGCAGTGAACACTAGTGTTTACTAGTGCTTAGAACTCCTTGGCTTGGAAATGCATCCCTTCAGTTTCTGCCTTTGCTGTCACATGAGTTGCCTCTCTCTGTCGTCTGCTGCTTCCATATGCCCATTGAAAAATAGAGCTCTTGTCTCTAGCTGTATATGTAGCAAAAGATGGCCTAGTTGGCCATCATTGGGAGGAGAGGCCCTTGGTCTTGTGAAGATTCTATACCCCAGTACAGGGGAATGCCAGGGCCAGGAAGCAGGAGTGGGTGGGGTGGGGAGCAGGGAAGGGGGAGGGGATAGGGGACTTTTGGGATAGCATTTGAATTGTAAATGAAGAAAATATTTAATAAAAACAAAAAATAAAAATAAAAAACATCTCTCAAAAAAAAAGAAAGAAAAAAAGAAAGAAAGAAAAGAAAAGAAAAGAGAAAAGAAAAGAGAAGAGAAAAACTAAACCAAAGAAGACCACTTTTCATATCAAGTCCCCATTTGGGGGGTCCTGGGACCTGCAATTTCACTGTATCATTTGGGTAACAAATCAAGACCTAACATAAAATTTCAAGAGAATATTTTTAACTTTAACATTTATCATATATTTTAATCACCTTTTCTTTTAAGAAAACAAGGACATTAGCATATGTTTTGTTAGGGTTAATAATAGTAGTGTTAAAAATATCTAGGAAATATCCTTTACTTACATATGGAAGACATGCAGAAGTAAGATTAACCTCTCATACAAGTCACTTCTCATGATGATGATGGAGAATTTTAACGAGGAAATAAGTAACTCCCTTAAAGGAATACATGAAAACACGGGTAAAAAGCTACAAGCCTTTAAAGAGTTACAGGAAAACACTACCAAAAAGGTGAAAGAATTGAACAAAACCATCCAAGATCTAAAAATGGAAGTAGAAACAATAAAGAAATCACAAAGGGAGACAACTCTGGAGACAGAAATCCTAGGAAAGAAATCAGGAGCCATAGATGCAAGCATCAGCAACAGAATACAAGAGATAGAAGAGAGAATATCAGGTGCAGAAGATTCCATAGAAAACATGGACACAACAATCAAAGAAAATACAAAATGCAAAAAGATCCTAACTCAAAACATCCAGCCGGGCAAGGTGGCACATGCCTTTAATACCAGCACTTGGGAGGCAGAGGCAGGCAGATTTCTGAGTTTGAGGTCAGCCTGGTATACAAAGTGAGTTCCAGGACAGCCAGGGCTACACAGGGAAACCCTATCTCAAAACAAACAAACAAACAAACAAAAAACCAAACCAAAACAAAACAAAAAAGTCCAGAAAATCCAAAACATGAAAAGACCAAACCTAAGTATAATAGGTGTAGATGAGAATGAAGATTTTCAATTTAAAGGGCCAGTAAAAATATTCAACAAAATTATAGAAGAAAACTTCCCTAGCCTAAAGAAAGAGAAGCCCATGAACCTGCAAGAAGTCTACAGAAATCCAAATAGACCTGACCAGAAAAGAAATTCCTCCCAACACATAATAATCAGAACAACAAATGCACTAAATAAAGATAGAATATTAAAAGCAGTAAGGGAAAAAGATCAAGTAACATATAAAGGCAGACCTATCAGAATTACACCAGACTTCTCACCAGAGACTCTGAAAGCCAGAAGATCCTGGACACATATTATACAGATCTTAAGAGAACACAAATGCCAGCACAGGCTACTATACCCAGCAAAACTCTCAATAACCATAGATGGAGAAGCCAAAGTATTCCATGACAACCAAATTCACACAGTACCTTTCCACGAACCCAGCCCTTCAAAGGATAATAAAGGGAAAACTCCCAACACAAGGAGGAAAAAGCAAGAAAGTAATCTTTCAACAAACCTAAAAGAAGATAGCTGCAAGAACAGAATACGAACTCAAACAATAAAAATAAAAGGAAGCAGCAATTACTTTTCCTTAATATCTCTTAATACCAATGGACTCAATTCCCCAATAAAAAGACATAGACCAACAGACTGGCTATGTAAACAGGACCCAACATTTTGCTGCATACAGGAAACCCACCTCAGCGACAAAGACAGACACTAACTCAGAGTAAAAGGCTAGAAAACAATTTTCCAAGCAAACCATCCGAAGAAACAAGCTGGAGTAGCCATTCCAATATCAAATAAAATCGCCTTCCAACCCAAAGTTATCAAAAAAGACAAGGAGGGGCACATCATACTCATCAAAGGTAAAATCTTCCAAGATGAACTTTCAATTCTGAATATCTATGCTCCAAATGCAAGGACATCCAGATTCATTAAAGAATCGTTCATAAACCTCAAAGCACACATTGCACCGCACACATTAATAATAGGAAACTTCAACACATCACTCTCATCAATGGACAGATCCTGGAAACATAAACTAAACAAAGACACAGTGAAACTAACAGAAGTTATGAAACAAATGTATTTAACAGATATCTACAGAGCATTTTACTCTCTAACAAAAGTATATACCTTCTTATCAGCATCTTATGGTACCTTCTCCAAAATTGCCCATATAATTGGTCACAAAACAGGCCTCAACAGATACAAAAATATTGAAATTATCCTATGCATCCTATCAGGTCACCACGGACTAAGGCTGATCTTCAATAACAACATAAATAATAGAAAGCCCACAATTACGTGGAAACTGAACAACACTCTCCTCAATGATAACTTGGTCAAGGAAGAAATAAAGAAAGAAATTAAAGACTTTTTAGAGTTTAATGAAAATATGCCACGGACCTGGCCTAGCCAGCCCCCCTCAATCTGTGGGAATCAGGGATTCAGACAGATGGGCATAGAGTCACCAGGAATTGACATACAGACACAGATACGAGAGAGTGTGCTGGATCTAAATGTAATTTGTCAAATTGAGCATCAAACTTTTTATACAGTAGAAAATAGGGAAGTTAGGTGACACACCTGCAAGGTACACTGAGGTTACCAGACTCTTACACAAAACAGAGGAATGCAAACAGGGAAGGACTGGCAGGAACCAACTGGGATATAATTCACTGTTAACAACTGGGATCAAAAACAGCTCCACCTAAGGTCCACTTAATCTTAGAAGCCAGGGGCAAGGGCTTTGTGCCTTTTCATAGTTCCTATTCTAGTCTATTGTATAGTCCACCTTCCCCTTTGGCCATTGTAAATACTTGTATATGGGTGTAACTCAGCTATCTATAGTTCTAAGTATCTACTCTGGTTTCTCCTTTAATTACAAACTTCCTTCTTCCTAGATAATGGTACATTCCTGTGTAGGGCAGTGACTTAGCTATCCATGCCCAAGGTCAGATCAAGGACTGCCTAGAATCTAACTTAGCTATATGTCAAAATATCAATTCTTAGGAGCACTTGTAATAAAGCAATATTAAGGGAGAGCATACAGATCCTTTTTACCAACTAAAGCAAGGACATTGGAGCATTCTTTATACTGGATGCCACGATTCCAGAAGACTAACTTTCCGTAAACTTTTCACCTCAGGACAGCGCCCAGGTTTTCGGGGCCTGTCGCACTTGTCACTACTGGAGTGGATGTAGCAAAAATGAAGTCACAATATACTCAGACTTATGGGACACAATGAAAGCATTCTTAAGAGGAAAGCTCATAGCTCTGAGTGCCACAAAAAAAAAAGAAAAAAAAAAAAAAAAAAGAGAGAGAACACATTAGCAGCTTGACCGCACAATTAAAAGCTCTAAAATAAAAGAAAGCAAATTCACCCAAGAGGAATAGAGGGCAGGAAATAATCAAACTCAGGGCTGAAAACAACCAAGTAGAAACAAAAAAGAAGTATACAAAGAATCAACCAAATCAGGAGCTGGTTCTTTGAGAAAATCAACAAGATAGATAAACCCTTAGCCAGACTAAGTAGAGGGCACAGGGACAGTATCCTAATTAACAACATCAAAAATGAAAAGGGAGACATAACAACAGAACCTGAGGAAATCCAAAGCATCATCACATCCTACCACAAAAGGCTATACTCAACAAAACTGGAAAACGTGGATGAAATGGACAATTTTCTAGACAGATACCAGGTACCAAAGTTAAATCAGGATCAGATTAACGATCTAAACAGCCCCATATACCCTAAAGAAATAGAAGCAGTCAATAATATTCTTCCAATGAAAAAAAGCCCAGGACCAGATGGGTTTAATGCAGAGTTAGACCTTCAAAGAAGACCTAATTCCAATTCTCCTCAAACTATTTCACAAAACAGGAACAGAATGTATTCTACCCAATTCATTCTATGAAGCCACAATTACTCTGACACCTCAACCACACAAAGACCCAATAAAGAAAGAGAACTTCAGACCAATTTCCCTTATGAATATCAATGCAAAAATACTCAAAAAATTCTCACAACCCAAATTCAAGAACACATCAAAACGATCATCCATCATGATCAAGTAGGCTTCATCCCAGAGATGCAGGGATGGTTTAATATATGGAAACCCATCAACGTAATCCACTCTATAAACAAACTCAAAGCCAAAAACCACATGATCATCTCTTTAGATGGTGAGAAAGCATTTGACAAAATCCAACACCCATTCATGATAAAAGTCTTAGAAAGATCAGGAATTCAAGGCCTGTACCTAAACGTAATAAAAGCAATCTACAGCAAACCAGTAGCTAACATCAAACTAAATGGAGAGAAACTGGAAGCAACTCCACTAAAATCAGGGACTAGACACTTTCTCCCTACCTATTCAATATACTACTAGAAGTCCTAGCCAGAGCAATTAGACAACAAAAGGAGATCAAGGGGATACAAATTGGAAAAGGAGAAGTCAAAATATCATTATTTGCAGATGATATGATTGTATATATAAGTAACCCTAAAAATTCCACCACATAACTGCTAAACCTGATAAACAGCTTCAGTGAAGTAGCTGGATATAAAATTCAAATCAATGGCCTTTGTCTACACAAAAGATAAACGTGCTGAAAAAGAAATTAGGGAAACAATAACCTTCACAATCGTCACAAATAATATAAAATACCTTGGTGTGACTCTAACTAAGGAAGTGAAAGATCTGTATGATAAGAACTTCAAGTCTCAAAGAAATCAAAGATCTCAGAAGATGAAAAAATCTACTCATGTTCATGGATTGGCAGGATTAATATAGTAAAAATGGCTATCTTATGGAAAGCAATCTACAGATTCAGTGCAATCCCCATCAAAATTCCAACTCAATTCTTCACAGAGTTAGAAAGGGCAATTTGCAAATTCATCTGGAATAACAAAAAAACCTAGGATAGCAAAAACTATTCTCAACAATAAAAGAACCTCTGGGGGAATCCCCATCCCTGACCTCAAGCTGTACTACAGGGCAATTGTGATAAAAAACTGTATGGTATTGGTACAGGAACAGACAGGTAGATCAATGGAATAGATTTGAAGACCCAAAAATGAACCCACACACCTATGGTCACTTTGACAAGGGAACTAAAACCATCCAGTAGAAAAATGAGAGTATTTTCAACAAATGGTGCTGGCACAACTGTGGGTTATTATGTAGAAGAATGCGAATTGATCCATTCTTATCTCCCTGTACAAAGCTCAAGTCTAAGTGGATCAAGGAACTCCACATAAAACCAGAGATTCTGAAACTTATACAGCAGAAAGTGGGGAAAAGCCTCGAAGATATGGGCACAGGGGAAAAATTCCTAAACAGAACAGCAATGGTCTTCTTTCGTTCCTTCTTAGAATAGGGAACAAAATACCCATGGAAGGAATTTCAGAGAGAAAGCTCAGAGCAGAGCCTGAAAGAATCACCATCCAGAGACTGTCCTACTTGGGGATCCATCCCATAAACAACCACCAAACCCAGAAACTAGGCAGAGGCCAACAAGAGCCTGCTGACAGGAGCCTGATACAGCTGTCTCCTGCAAGGCTCTGCCAATGCCTGGCAAATACAGAAGTGGATGCTCACAGTCATCCATTGGACGGAGCACAAGGTCCCCAATGAAGGAGCCAGAGAAATACCCAGGGAGCTGATGGCGTCTGAAGCCTTATAGGAGGAACAACAATATGAACTAACCAGTACCCCCAGCTCCTTGGAGCTATATCACCAATCAAAGATAACACATGGTGGAACATGTGGCTCTAGCTATATACGTAGCAGAGGATGGCCTAGTCGGTCATCAATGGGAAGGTTCTATGCCCCAGAATAGGGGAATGCCACGACCAGGAATGGGAATGAATGGGTTGAGGAGCAGGGGCATGGGGGAGAGGATAGGGGATTTTCAGAGGGGAAAATAGGAAAGGGGATAACAGTTGAAATGTCAATAAAGAAAATAATAA
>LR750766.1:94736-144452 GCA_902729485.2 Mus minutoides
GCCATCAGTGGGAAGAGAGGCCCCTTGGTTATGCAGACTTTATTTGCCCCAATACAGGGGAACACCGGGGCCAGGGGGTGGGAGCGGGTGGGTAGGGTAGCAGGGCCGGGAGGGGGGAGGATATAGGGAACTTTCTGGATAACACTTGAAATGTAAATGAAGAAAATATCTAATAAAAGTTGAAAAAAAAAAAAAAAATGAAAAAATGTGTGAGTAAATACAGAAAGAGGTTAATGATTTTACTTAATATTTTAATATTTATATAGCATGCATATATGTATATATTGCTTGAGAAACACTTCTTGTGTTACTAGTCTGTGTATGAAGTTTTCACCCTGTAAGAGAGCAGACACCGTACAGCTTATGCAAAAGGAAATGGAAGGGTAGAAGTTGCACTTACTCCAAGCCGTTTGCTGTTCACAGTTGAATGTTGGAGCAATGCTCATGCTAGCTAGCTGGCTGTATTTCTAGTCAAGGAACTTTCTGTTCCTTGTAGCTCAAACAAAATTACAGAGAAATATTAGGAAGCTCTCTACTGAGCTTCAAACCCATTGCATAAAAAGACAGACTCTCAGTTCAGACACGCTCTCCATAGATAATGACATTTTGAAAGATTCCCATATATGGAATTTGTACTGAGGTCTGATCACAATCCCCTGCACAACTTTGATTCTTTTAGAAAGAAAACGTCTCTTTGTGCTACACCCTGAGCGTTTGCCAGGCTAACCTCTGTGTCTTTGTAATAGGATTACATTGAGATAGTCAACTTGCTATAGATACTGAGTTGTAAGATCTGAGACTATGAGGGAGTCTCCATGTCATGTTGCTCACACCTTCATTTAAAGAGAACATTTGACAGTGTCCTTTGAAATAGTTTCATAGTAGCTAGTGATACTCATAGACAATAAATCCGTAATTCTGGAGTAATTGAACTTTTTACAAATTGTTGCTAGTTTTTTGCCATCTTGGACTTCCTGATGGTCCTGGATCATCTGCTTTTTGTGGGTGGAACATTTTATCCATCATCTGGTGGAAGATCTGAAGGGAAAGTGCATATTATTGACTATTGCAGTTACATTCCTTAGCTCTGTGTCAGCATCCCAGACTTAAATCTCAGCTTCAACTTACTTGTTTGACCAGGTATGGAATCTGGCTAAACAGGGGTAAACTCTGGGTTTGATTGTGAGGTGTTTCCTCAGAGAATAAGGTGGAGACGCAATAAAGATTCATTGCAGAACATCTGCCTACGGTCTCTACAAATACAAGTAGCATATGTACACACACATAGGCCCACATACCTAAAACTTAGATGTGTACCCCCCCCCACACACATATACACAGCTGAAAAATACAGAAAGAAAAATAAATAAGTTGAAAACTCTTGTGATGAGTTTATCTTCTTGCTCGCTTTATACTAGCTATCACTAGGCAGCTCTTCCTTTGCTCTGGCATCTCGTGGATGCTGCCTTAGTGTTCTCAAAGCCAGTGGTTTAATTCACAAGCAGCACAGAATGTGTGGTGAGCTTGGGATACAAGCTATTTAGATTTTAATGCTTTCTAGGGGTGTGTGTGCATGCACCTGTGTGTGTACAGATATCTGCATGTAGATGTAGATACATATGTAGATTCATATGTATCCTTTTATTATAAGCATTCAAAACGAAAGTTTTTGCTGTATTTAAAATCTTCATTAAAAATGAAAATACCATTTTTGTTATAATTTTGAGTCTTTGGGGTATTTACCTTAATGCTGTGAGAGGGAAAGAGAGTAGGATTTACTGGGGAAGGTTAATTGTCTGCCGTTACAGTGTATGCACCTAGTTTCCTAAGGCACGTTTTTTGTTTTGTTTTGCTTTGCTTTGCTTAAGACTCCCGATGTAGTCCATCCAAAGGAAGCACCTCCGTCATCTACTGTGAGCGGTATTCGGCCTGCAAGAGTTGTATCTTCAACTTCTGAAGAAGAAGAAGCATTTACTGAGAAATTTCTTAAAATTAATTGCAAATACATCACCCTTGGCAAGGTAATCAATGACATCGTAGAGTGGACTTTTGTCACACTTCAGTTTTTACTGAGCTATGAAAGCTTTCAGTCAATAATGTCAGCCACTCCTGATTATTTTACCACAGTTTTGGTAACAGGATGTTTGCGTTAGAGTGGACCTTACCCATAATGTAGAGTCTGGTGATCTATGGCAGTTATTAAAGTTAATGGGATATAAATAAATTCACTACCATAAAGTACATATTATGATTTTTGCTAGGATATTAAACACATCTTTAAAACAGCAATATTGATTATAGCAGAAGTGCTAGTTTTAGAAAATATGACATAAATTAAGAGATGACTCATCTCTAGTGAATATATACTATATGAGATAATTCATCAGTATTGAATATATTTAGGGATATTTTATGTTTTGTTTTGTTCTGTTTTATTTGTTTTGTTTTGTTTTGAGACAGGGTTTCTCTGTATAGCTCTGACTGTTCTAGAACTGGCTCTAGACCAGACTGGCCTCAAACTCTAGATCCACCTGCCTCTGCATCCTGAGTGCTGTATGCACCAGCAGCAACCAGCTGTAGGTATGTTTCTGTTAACTAATTTCTGGTGAGATCCCATGTGGTCAGAGAATATCTTTACCTACATTTGAAGGCTTCATTGTGTGACTTATTTCCTGACCTAGAGTCTCTTGATAAACCTTGCATGTATGCTTAAAAAAAAAAAAACGTATATTTTGCTTCTGCTGAGTGGAATATTTTGTAGTATCAGTGAAATCAAATTGAACGATGATGGTCTTTTCCTTTCTCCTTCTCTCTCTTTCTTTCCTTTCTTTCTTCCTTTCCTTTCTTTTCCTTTCCTTCCCCTTCCCCTTCCTTCCTTCCTTCCTTCCTTCCTTCCTTCCTTCCTTCATTTCTTTTTTTATACATTATTGACGGGAGTAGAACTATCTCATTGCAAAGAGTAGCTTTCTGTTTTCAGTTCTATAAGTTTATAATTCGTGAATTTGCAGAGTGCTATTATATATGGAAATGTTTAGCATTCCTATATTATCTGGCTGACTTGACTGATTGTGAAAAACTCACATTAATCTTGGGGATCCTTGTCCTGAATTCCGCCCTGGCGGACAGTGGCAGATACTGCTATCAACCTTTCCACTTCCCTTGAGAAGTGTTAACATGTCTCCTTTTCTGTATTATAAAGTGTATTTCTTATGGGGTAGTTTATGATTTTAAACTTTCAGTCAAATGAGCTTAAAATGGTAAATTCTTGAGATTTTCATAACTTTGACCTTGAGGAAAGAAGTTTGAAGGATTCCCCTTTTAGCACCTAGGGGGTTAAAGCAGACTGATTAATCCAGTGGATAAGGTGTCACCTAGTTTAGTCCAGAAAATAGAAGCAGCTTTGAGGCCTTTTGTACGGTTAAAATGTGCGTAGAACTGGAAGCATTTGTATTACACTGGACCATTTGTTCATTTGTTACTACTTAGCATTATCTCCTGAAAGTACTCTAAAATGTAACATGTGACATGCTGATAATGTGAGCCAAATCTGCTACAGGCTGGGTGCACAGCGCAGTGATAGAGTACTTGCAATGAATGCATGATGTTCTAGGATCTTTCAATATTTCCAAAAATAAACACAAAATCCAAGAAAGAAAATAATCAGTTAAAATTCATATACAAGTAAAACTTACAAAATCTCTTTCAGAGTATGTGGAATACATTGCCTAATTTTAGCCCGTCTCTTGCTTTCATTTTTCAAAGTCTTTAGTTTACAGAAATTGAAGCAGCAAAAGAATTCAAAGGTTAGAAACCTTCTAAGATTTCCCAGCATGCACTGTGGCCTTGTGCTATTGGGTTATCCCTAGCAATGTAAATGTCCTGTGTAACACTTTACTGGCTCTCGTTGGTTTGCATTGGCATGTGCTTCAATGGTATAAATTGTTGTAAATGAGTCTCATGAAAACACTGCTCAAAGGCCAAATAAGCTAAAGTTTATGTAAAGTTACCACTTCTTAAGGAGATTCGTTGTCTGAACTAAAAGGAGTTGCAGCTAGGGGCCTTTGGGATAGCCCTGTGGGTAAAGTCCCTTGGAAACAGAAAACTAACTCTGCAAGCTGTCCTATAGCTACCTCACACATGTCCTGGCATATAACTTACGCACAGAAGCATTTACCCACACACAGTAAACAGTGTCTTTTAAAGATGTGCTTGTTGAAATGCTTTAGATCACTTAACCCACCAAATGCACCCATATATACTTAGTTTACTATGACATACGGTAAGTCTTTATACCTGTAATATCTGCTGCAGTTGCGTCTTCTCACTTATTGCGGAGATTTCATCAGGAGATTCTTTCCAGCTTTCTTTACCTAGTTCTGTAAAAGGCAATGTCTACCATAACTTACACCACATTTTGTTGACTGTGTCTGTGTTTGAACTTGAAAGAATGGTGTGATACCAAATCAAGTGTGCTGTCTGATTTTCTTTCTCGCTGAAACCTCAGGAAAAAGCAAGATGGCTTTAAATAACCATTGTATTTTCAGAAATCTGTCAGGCTTTTTACAGAATATCTTGAAACAAAAGTTTAAAACTGAGAGTAAGGGATGCTTCCCACTTGGTTTGGAGTGATGTGAATAGTATTATGGTGAAGGATCAGACTGCCCAGACTGGTGGGTTTCTTCTGGACAAATTGCCCACTTATCTCAGTCTTTATTTTCACATCTGAAGAATAGGATATTTCAGAACAGTTTAGAAATAGTACCTATTTCAGAGCTAGGATTGTGAGAGTCGAGTTAACAGTGTACATTCAGAGTTTGCTACATATGAAAGAATAAATATTAATTCCAACCAATTGTGTCAACTGTTTATAAACCTTCATTGATAAAATGTAGATGCTTAAGGTTTATATCACTGTTTATATAAACTCATTTACAATTCATGGTCTTTAATGGTAAATGAAAAAATAGTTATGGCCTAATATGAATTTTATTTAATCTACCAACTTTACAGATGAAGAAATATGCCCTAAAACTTGGTATTCTGAAAGTCCCATAACTGATAAATTGCAGATTCAAGCAAAACTTTTTTCAAACAGAGTGTCTATGGAATTATTCCTTTACCACTGATAATGATTTATTTATGCACATGTAGCTGCATTTGCTACTTGTATTGAGGGAAGAACACGGGAGGTAGGGGGCAGATTCCTGTAAAACTTGGTCTTCTGCAGTGTGCTCTCTTCATATTCAGGTCATTATTTTACTTTGTCAGACTTCATTCCTCACATGATTGTTTTAGGCAGAACATGATGTTCTTTGAATTGTGTCTCCGCTGAGGAAAAAAAATAGTTTAATAGAAAAGCATGTTTTCATGAAAGTGCCACAGTACCTGACTGTATTATGTAGAAAGCAGATGTAGAGGTCAGAACAGGCACTTAATGGGGTACCTAGAACCTTTATGAAATTAGGGACCTTGGAGATTGAATGGTGCTTTCTGATTCCTCCTAGGGCACAGTCAGTGGCGTCCTGCTAGTCACACCAAATAACATAATGTTTGATCCACACAAGACAGACCCCTTGGTTCAAGAGAACGGTTGTGAGGAATACGGCATCATGTGTCCGATGGAAGAGGTGATGTCAGCCGCCATGTACAAAGAGATTTTGGATAGCAAAATAAAAGAATCCCTGCCCGTGTGAGTATGCACTGTGCTGCTCTCTCTCTTTTTTCTTAATTTGTTTTTGGCTTCTCTCTTTTTTCTTAATTTGTTTTTTTGGTTGGTTGGGATTTTTTTTTATGTATTTATATAGTTGAACCTTCTCTAATATTCTTATTTTCTTAGTTTTATTATAGCTGTTTTTAATTTTGTCAGTAGTAAAACGAGAATCTAAGCACTATTGGATAGTTGATTTTTAGTGTGCCTGGTATTTAGTTAGTAATTTCACTTATATTTATTTGGTTAAAGAATCAGGTATTTGACAAGTAGCCTATAGTACTTTTGTAATTCAGCGCTTATCGACCCTTCGTCCTTTAGACACAAAATCAAAAAATTTAACTCACTCTGTATTATTAACAAATATAATAGGTGTCAGGTTCCATGAACGTACCTAAAGAGTATCATGTGGAGTTGTGAGTGTGGCACAGATAAAGGACAGGTGTGGAAGTAGTCAGAGCAGCTTTCCATTCACACTGTTGTACTTCTGGGTACAGAAAGTGTCACATGAGAAGAGGAAGCCTCCAGGTTGACTCCACTAGTCAAGGGTTTGGAGTGTGCTAATGTGGGAACCGCTGTGGTAGAATAGCATAGGTGTGAGACTGCCTTGTTAGGCAAAGCCCCAGAAAGACAGAGGAAGGGAAGAGGTTGGCATATAATAGAGATTTCTTCCCACTCACAATGAGGCTGGAAGCCATGTAAAAATGGCTTCACCTTCACTGATAACAGATCATTTTCAGTCTTATGCCAGTTTAAAATTTAAACCTTTGGGTGAAAAAAGTTACAAAGAAGAAGGAGCTAGGTATTTTTTCATTATAGAATGTAAGCTGTTAAGGATGCCTAAGAAAGGCTGAAACCCCTTCTTGGGAAAGGTCCATTTAGCCTGTAATGACAGATATTGGTTTGGCTTGGTAAAATAATCTTTAGAAACACAAATAGTTCCTAGAAAATAAGTATTCTAAACTACTGGATATATTTTTACGTTGTCAACAAAAGCCAATTTCAGGAAAACAAACAAAAAATAAAGCGCCAAACCACAATTAATTGAGCTTAGATGTAGAGATGAGTGAAAAGCCAGCTCCACGGGGGAAGAAGGATTGCTGTGCAGCAGGGAAATCTTGTCCTGACCGTGCGTCTCAGTGTTTCAGAGTTAAGTCCTGCTCTCTATGGTCTGGGACTGCTCTGCAAGGAAGATGGGGTGTCCCTTGCTTTTCAAGTGACCATTTTATCATTCTACATATACTTGGGAAGACAGGGACCTGGATTCAGACACTTTAAACAATGTCACCAGAAAGAAATATCCCTAAGTCTTGGCTTGTATGTTAATTGACATCAGAATTTGACTTCAAACAAGATAAATACAGAGAATGGCTTTACAAAGTAATAGTTGTTTGCACAGGTGATGTAAAATATGTTAATGGTCTTCCCTCTTTTTTAATGCTTGGAGAATTGATTTCTAAGGTACTATCTAAACTGTGTTGAACAATGCACCATTAATGTTAACCTTTCAAAACATTAAATTTCAGGCTAAAAAAACTCACTTAAATCATAGCCTGTTAGTTTTTATCTTTGTTTGTCTCTGTTTTTAAAACCTGCTAACAGCTAGTCTCTTGGGTGTGGCAAGGGTATAGATGACATCTCTCAAAGCATGCTCAGTTCCTTGACCCTGTGGGTGCAGTTTAAGTGAATCACCATTAGATGGCACCATTGCATACTTAGTAGCTCCAGTTATATTGCCTCTTTTAAAAGATGAATCCAGTACAAAGGCAGAAGACACTTAAACTAAATCTTTAAAATAAAGATATGCCTTAGGAAAAAAATATTTTGTTACAAAATCTTGAAAACCATAGAAAGTTACATTAGAGACTTTAACCGTAATATCCACAGAAGGTCGCTTACTTCCTGCCGTTCTGACTGGCATACTTGTTCTCTAGCCATATGTGCAAGGCATTTATTCTTTGCCACTGAGATGTCAAGTAACCAAATTGCTGTCTTCTTAAATGATGCTTATTTCCAGAGCATATATCTTGGGAACATTAGAATTTACCTAAAAAATGCCAGTAAAGATGGATATGAGACCTCAATGTAACACATTCATCATCTAACATCTTAGTCCGTTAACTGGACAGATTCTCTTAGCTCTGTTCTGAGCTTATAGAGTTCCTTTAAATGTTTGCCTCAGCTTGGTTCTCATTATTCATGTTTTTTAACTCTCTCTTTGTATATAAATAAGTACTGCATACGTATATGATAAATTGAAATTTTCTATTGTCCCTGTCCTACCAATGAAAATTTTATTTCAGTATTATAATTTCGTCAGGAATTTATGTTATCAGACCTTGTAGTTTTCTTACAAGGAGCGCGTACACTGATGTTTCCCAGATGGTAAACAGTTGATATGTAATGATGTGAAATACATGGTGTTTGTATATTCTGATGATTGCTCTTCTTTGCTGTTTTTGAAAAGCCTCTTCTGTGATGTTATTTTATTATTTGCTTGTAGAAGGTAAATTGATACAGTTTTTAATGTCTAATACTTTTTTATTTTCCTTAATAACAGAGAACTAGATCAGTTGTCAGGAAGGGGGTTCTGCCATTCAAAGAAAACGACAGGAGTCACTGCTGAGGACCCCGACTCGAGAACCCGCGACCAGGGTAACGACAGTGCCAGCACTGCTCCCAGGAGCACTGAGGAGTCTCTCTCGGAAGACGTTTTCACAGAGTCAGAACTCTCTCCTATCCGAGAGGAGCTACTCTCCTCGGAGCTGAGGCAGGAGAAATCATCTGATGCCTCGTCGGAATCTGTGCAAACTGTCAGTCAGATCGAAGTAGAGTCCTTGACAGCCACGTCAGAGGCTGCTAATGTTGCTGACCGCACTAACTCTAATACTGGACGTTCTTCAAATGAAGTTGGGGCTTTATCTCATGAAACTGGCTTAGGTGGTCTGGAAATAGCCACTAAAGGAGGAGATAAAGCTACAGAAAACCTTCAAGAAGTCTCAGGCCCTAAAGAACAAAGCACAGATGTAAAAGGTCAGGACAACCAGGATTCTTTCCACCATGGAAATTCACTGCAGCAAGAGGCAGGTGAAGACAATGTATCTTCTGGAGAAACAGTAGAACTGAAAGAAAAGCCAACTGTTCTTAAGGATCAACAAGGGAAGGAGCTAAAACGGGACTCAGAGACAGAGGTAGAGGAGCTGCGCAAACTCTGGAAAACTCACTCTATGCAGCAAGCCAAGCAGCAAAGGGACACGATTCAGCAGGTGTCACAGAGAGAAAGTAAACACAGAAGCGCAGCTGCAGACACACATGGAGAAGGTAAGTGCTCGGGAGGATGCAAGGCTGCTGAGTCTGTTTTATTGCATGTTGCTTTCTGCTTTCTCTCTGAACAGACTGCTGACTTAGGTCAGTGTGACTGAGAAGCAAACCACTCTTGATTGATGTTATTTCAGGAACATGTCTGCAGTGCCTGGTCTCTGAACTTCTTTTCTGCCATGTTTAAGCACTCCTAACTCAAAGCACTTTCCATCGAGTCTGTCTTATGAACATGTACCCACACTGTATAATACAGTGATTGCTCCATTTTCTTTTCAATTATATCATTACATATTTAATGTCCGAATTTCAATTTATAATTGCCAAAGTTTTAATTTCATAATTTTTTGTGGAAAGAACTGTCGACAATAAAAATCTACTTCTGCAGTCCTTTTACATATGTAAAAACCCCATGCTCATCTGATTCGGTGGCTTCTTTTAAAAACAAATGCTCAAAAAAAAATGCTCATGATAAAAATTATCACTTCTTGTCTTAGTTCAGTTTTTGTTCATATGAGTATTACCTTAGTATAGTATGCTTTGCTTAATACATTATGATTAAGTAGCTATGGCTCAAACATTTCCCAATTCTATTGACGTATTGCCCACATTGATTCAATTTATATATGAGCGTTTTCTTAATTTCAAGTTTTTATTTTACTAAAATGATAATCTATTTTTAACCTTTTTCAAAGGTTTCAAAAAACTGAACAACATATACAAAGATAATTATGCCAGTGTTGCTTATATCAAAGAGAGTAAACACCTTAACAATATGAATTATTAAAAACAAATTATTGGATAAATTAAAGACTAATACAACCACATTAAAAAATTATAATGAGTATATACTACACAGTTGTTAAGCGAAAAGAAATAGCACTACATATTGTACAATCCTAAGTTTACATTGAAATCTGTATGTACAGATAGAAGCAATGTGAGCCAAAACCAAAAATTCCTTCCAAAGATCTGTAGTAACCTTAATACTAGTTGATCATCCTTGGTTATCAATTCCAGATAATTCTATAAACTGTGCTATAACTTCCTGTATTTGACAGTCCTTCCTAATAAATGTTCATTGTGTTCTGAAAAAAGAAAACAGCATAGAAAATCAGTTCACATTTTACAGAAATTGCTGTCAGTAAACACATTCTTTAGTTACTAATGAATATAATCTTAGAGTTTCAAGCTATCTTAGTTGGGAAATACAAAGAAAATTCAGTATTTTAAAAAACTGAACGTTGAATGTGACAGTACATGCTTAAAGTGTTTGGAAGGCAGAAGGACCAAGGCCTGTCTTCCTGGGACACGAGAGACTGTGTCTCAAGACAACAATAGTATTTCTTAGGCTTTTTGAAATAAGTCTTGCTATGTAAATGAGGTATCTTCTGGCTTCCATCAACTAGGTAGTGGAACTGCCGCCATTCTAAGTGTTTGCGTCGTGCCAGACAGAGCTCAGAGCTCTCTGGACCAGCAGAGATGAGGATGACGGGGCGGCATGGTGGCTATGGAGAATGAGCAGATCCTCAAAAGGGATCTGGCAACTCCTCTTCTGGTGTGTGACACCCCCCTAAAAAAAAAAAAAAAAAAGAGGGACTCAAGTAGATACGTGTACGAAATTTGTATATGGCAGAATGATTTACAATACTATGCATAAGACTGAATTTTCTTTCATTATCCTGCTGGCAAATAAAATATGACATACCATATATATGGAAATGTTAATTCTTCAGGTTTAAAGAATAGGAAGTTTCTGTCACATACATGTGTGTATATGATAATGACAGTTGATGAAAAGAGAACCATGAGTGAAAGAGAGGAAGAAGGGCTGGGCTACGTGGCAAGGCTTAGAGAGAGGAGTCGACTAGGGAAGTGATGTCATTGTATTAAAATCTCAATAAATACATTTTTTAAAAAGAGGAAAGTCAGCCGGGCGTGGTGGCGCACGCCTTTAATCCCAGCACTCGGGAGGCAGAGGCAGGCGGATTTCTGAGTTCGAAGCCAGCCTGGTCTACAAAGTGAGTTCCAGGACAGCCAGGGCTACACAGAGAAACTCTGTCTCAAAAAACCAAAAAAACCAAAAATAAAACCCAAACCAAAACAAACAAACAAACAAACAAAAAAAAAAAACAAAAAGAGGAAAGTCTAAGACAGGTAAGTGGTGACAGCATGCGGCACCACGGACATGTGTGTGCTCCGCCTCTCCATGGTGCTGGAGTAAAGGAAGATGAGCACACACTGCTGATTATGACTGGGGGCGGGGGCGGGGCGGGCAGCTCATTGCTTAGTTAAGTGCTGCTTTGCTTTGAGAAGAGTGTGAGTGTGCTCAGGGTGGATGCTAGTGGTGAGTGGATGACAACATGAGTGTACTGGTGCCTACAAATTTTAGATTTCAAACTGGTCCAAATGGCTATTTTATCACACAAAACAAAAACAAAAACAAAATGATAAATTTTATCCTGTGTATCATTTAAGTAAAATAAAAACTTGAAGTATATTGCTGGTTTCTTACACCTTTGTTTGTATGTATGTATAGACTAGAGATTTCATTAAATTCTTTACTTTATATTAAAATAACCATTTAGAAATTATGTCTGCTTGCTTAGCCGTTATTTTTGTAGGGTGATAGAGAATACGCAAACTATCTTACAGTATATGCAGTTCCGCACAGCTGCTATTAGCAATTTATTGAAAAGTCTCTGCTGAGCTTTCCATGTTTTCCTAATGGCTGTCGACAAAACTGAATTTCTCAATTGGCTCTTTCATTGTATCTTGCTGTTTCAGTAACTATCTATTCCATGCCAAAAAAACCCAAAAAGTCTGAGGCAGTTAAATGAATAATGCACAAATACCAGTAAGATGCATTATTTTACAGTGAGAAACTAAAATGTAAAGTTGCTTCATCTAAGCCACTTGAGTATACTCTGAGCGAACTGAATGGATCCTGTTTACACTTCTAGGCTCCTCACTGTTGAAGGAAAAGCGAAGGCATCGATTACATAAGTTCCTCCGTCTCAGAGTCGGGAAACCGATGAGGAAAACATTCGTATCGCAAGCGAGTGCCGTGATGCAGCAGTACGCACAGAGAGATAAAAAACACGAGTACTGGTTTGCAGTGCCACAAGAAAGGTAACAGAATAGCTTCAAAACATCCATTTTCCTTACAAGGTTATTTTATCTATCATAACACCAGAAACACAATACCTTAAAGCCCACATTTCCTAATTGATAGCTAATATTAGGCAGGCGTGGTGGCCTACACCTTTAATTCCAGCACCAGAAAGGCTTGAGAAGGACCATCCCAAGTTCAAGAACAGTCTGACATGCGCAGTGAGTTCAAGGTGGCCCGTGCTATGTGTAGCAGGGCTATCGGTAAATAAATAAACAAACAAAGGCTAGTTTTATGTCTATATGAAATCAGCTGCTCGCTGATACTTTTAATTTATATCTTTAAAATTGCATATTTACAGTTTAATGCCAAAACATTGGAGCACGAGTGGTGTTTTAGTAGTTAAGGACTTATGTCCTAGACCATGAAGAATCATGAGCCTATGAACTGATACAGCCTTGTGAAGGAAAATGATGTGTAGTTCTTTATTTGACATTTTATCTTCAAATTTGCGTTTTCTCGTATGTTTTCTTACAGACTCGTTTAAGATATTTTTACCCTTTATTAATAATTTTGCAAGAAATTGTAGATACCTATATATTTTTCTGGATATACTGAAGTCTCATGTATTTGACTTGCTAGGACAACTGACAAGAGTAACGACTTTTTTCTGGTGGGACACTACCAACCTAGCATGCTTCAATTTTAAAGTCATAGCTATGCAGCAGCCCAGATAGCACTGAGAAGCCTTCCTGTGAAGTGTGGGGTAGATTTCAGGATTGGCTCCACCATGCCCATTTTTATTTATTTTTTAATTGCTCGAAGCTTTGTTTTCTCAACATCAGTAGTAATGTGTCATTATAATGACTGTACCCAGTTCTTTAAATGTGTCTGTCTTCCAAAAATTACTCAGTCATCTTTTATCATAATTTTTAGTGACTATTGGTGACCCATTCCTAGAAAGCTCAGTTTTGTGTTCCTCAATGAATTAGAAGCAACTGGATATAAAGAGACCTTTTTTGTAGAATTATTCCTAGTAGTGTCACCAGTCTTGATCAGCTTGAGAGCGTTTACACTTAAAAATGCCCTCCTAGCCGGGCGTGGTGGCGCACGCCTTTAATCCCAGCACTCGGGAGGCAGAGGCAGGCGGATTTCTGAGTTCGAGGCCAGCCTGGTCTACAAAGTGAGTTCCAGGACAGCCAGGGCTATAAAGAGAAACCCTGTCTCGAAAAACCAAAAAAAAAAAAAAAAAAAAAAAAAGGTTTAAAAAAAAAAATGCCCTCCTAGTACCTGAATGTGTTAGGGCTCTCTCATTTTTAACTGGGGAAGAAACACTAGTGGAAGCAGAAGACACTACAAGATATACCAAACAATGTACATTTCTTGTATCAAATGGGATTTTAGTAATTAAAATAGTTTGATTTGCATAATTCCCTACTTGAAAGAACCTGAGCCCGTTGAATAAGCCAGTGATATTAAAATGGTTATAATTTAAAATGTTACTATTTAGTTAAATTTAACATAAAACTTAGTTTTTCTCATTATTCCTGGTTATCTCTCTTTTTTAAAAAGATTTATTTATTTTATGTATCTGAATACACTGTTGCTGTCTTCAGACACACCAGAAGAGGGCATCAGATCTCATTACAGATGGTTGTGAGCCACCATGTGGTTGCTGGGAATTGAACTTAGGACCTCTGGAAGAGCAGTCAGTGTTCTCATCCACTGAGCCATCTCTCTAGCTCGGTTATTTCTTAATATTTATATGGAATTTTGTTTTTACGTTGTTCTTAGTTTTAAGCTTAAGTATTCCAAACTTAACCGGAAAAAGTCTGTTTGTTCTCCTTGATTAAAACTAATACTATCCCATTGGTGACCTTACTACCCAAGTTAGAAATGTCATTGCAAATATAAATAAAATGTACCTTGGTTTTTATTCATGTTAATATTACTGGAATTTTGAACTTTATCATAGACAGAAAACTTAACAGAATTGTTGATAGTGATCAGTTGCCAGAAGGTAAAAGTTACTCCCTTTTTAATATGTCAGAGGTCACACAGCCTTGCGGATCAAGAGATGGATGCAGAACTCCTGGAACCATTGCTATTGGTTGTTATCTGCTAGCTGGGAATTTGCTGATTCAGTTATCCATGTGATTCAAATAAAGCCAAAATAAAGCCAATATACACATAAGTGCTTTAAATGTATGTTTGACCTTTAAATATGTTGATTACAGAATGTACCAAAGCAAAATAGCAGAAAGGGAAAGCAGCTATGGAAAAAGATGAAATCACCAACCTAGGAACCCAGAATTCACTGTGGCTTGCTGACATCAAGCTGAATGCTGCGTGCTGGCTTCTTTCCCATTGCTAGTATCTTTATGGAGAAGCGTATTCCACTGCAGTCACTATAGGGAAAGGCCTTCAAAGGCACAGCTTTTTATAGGACTTAACAAATCATAGCCAAATTAGGTTTTAAGGATAATATCTTCCTTTAATGGACTTTATTATTTTATATAGTATGGTGTATTTTGAAAGTCCTCAGCTTCTATCAAGACATTGCACAAATAGCTTTTTAACTTGAACTAATAGCAGACAATATACTAGACCTGCTAATAGCCCTTTGCTCTAACAGGACAGATCATTTGTATGCCTTCTTCATTCAGTGGAGTCCAGAAATCTATGCAGAAGATACTGGTGAATACACCAGAGAGCCTGGATTTATAGTAGTCAAAAAGATGGATGAGTCTGAACCAAATGAAGCCCCTGCTGGTGAAGCCGCAGCCAGGGAGTGGGAGGTAAGGAGGGCAAGACTTTCGTCAGCTCTGTTTGCTTCTTTTTACTTTGTGTGAGTGTGTAACCTATGGTACGCCATAGACTTAAGGATTCATTGCACTGAAGAAAAAAAAAAAAAAAAAAGAATCCATTGCACAAAAGCAGATTTTTTTGAAGACATAGTTTGTAGTCCAGGCCCAAATGTTTAATTGAATGAGTCTGAGTAATAACTTTAATGTTCTTTGTCACTCTGTTTTTACATTAAAATACTGGATTATTAATAATAAAGTGATTTTTGTAGATTCTAGCATAAAGGAAGATAACATGGCAAAGATAGAAATAACATTACTATCATATTGTCATAAAAATTCCCTACTTGACTTATCTGTATTTTTTTCTCTTGAATGAAAAAACACTCATTTAGCACATTTAGCACAACTAGCTGTTATTTCTAAATTTCACACCTAACATGTATTATCTTGATTTGAATATGGTGATATTAACTTGGTACTAATTTTATAAGAATACTTTTTTTCTGTGCTTAAATTTAATGAGTTTGTAAACAGTATCCAAGCTAATACTGATTAAGTGCTTTTCAAAGCCCCCTATAGATAAAAATTTTTAGGATTATGCCATTTTACATGCTTTGTTTAGAGAGGTTGGTAGTGTAACAATATTTTTCTTATTTTGATATTTTTGTCTAATCTCTTCTAGATGTTATTAGAAAACATAGAGCAGATGCTAAAATGTGATAATAAATGGACTCAAATTTTATTATCCATTTGGTTAAAATTTGTGGTTATTTGTGTGTATGAATTTACTGTGCATGTATTTATCATGTACAATGATTAAAGTATATGTGATATGTCTTCTGTTTAAGTTGTGTTCCTGATTTTCAATGTCCAACATCACTGTGTTTGTTACATACAACATCCTCATCAATATAATGAAGGAAAAGAAATAGCTTATATTGTACATTTATTTTAATACTTAAATAAAAATTATTAATCTTAATTCCAGTTTCATTTATAATAGCTCTAAATTACAAATGACCTGAGTCACTACCAAGAGAATAGATGGATAAATCTGTAGATACTTATAAATTTTTAAGTAATACAACAATAAAAAGAAATTTCTAATGATATAAGCAACTATGTGGATGATTCTCATAGATGTGTGGAATACCAAGGGAAGGCCTGATATGAAGGAGTGAAAGGAGCTGAAATGCATTGGTTTTTAGGATTCTCAAGTTCCTGCAAATTGAGGAGTAGCAAAGTGGCAGGAAGGAAATTTATGGGGAGTTCTGGGCACCTGCAGCCTCTCACTGTGGATGGTGATGGGGTGCTGGGCAGTGCAGCCTCTCACTGTGGATGGTGAGGGGGTGCTGGGCACCTGCAGCCTCTCACTGTGGATGTTGATGGGGTGATGGGCACCTGCAGCCTCTCACTGTGGATGGTGATGGGGTGCTGGGCACCTGCAGCCTCTCACTGTGGATGGTGATGGGGTGCCGGGCACCTGCAGCCTCTCACTGTGGATGTTGATGGGGTGATGGGCACCTGCAGCCTCTCACTGTGGATGTTGATGGGGTGATGGGCACCTGCAACCTCTCACTGTGGATGGTGATGGGGTGCTGGGCACCTGCAGCCTCTCACTGGATGGTGATGGGGTGCCGGGCACCTGCAGCCTCTCACTGTGGATAGTGATGGGGTGCTGGGCACGTGCAGCCTCTCACTGCGTGCTCACAGTACTTACTTAGTCCTAGAAGGTAAATTTGTCCACATTTCCAAAGACCTTTGCAAATTGTAGGATAGCAACAGTGGAAATTAGATTAAAGTAAGGTAGGAAAAGACAGCATGTGAAAGCCAAGGATTTAATGGCAACTAGATTAGGATCAAGTTTCTAGATGGGGCAGTAATGTGCCGGGTGGCAGAATTCTCATTAAGAAAGAGAATTGAAAACTTTTTTCAATTATGGTTGGATCAGTTAAGTTTGGAAATACCAAACTACTGACTTGTTATCTTTTCTTCTTTCATGTGGTTGCATATGTTGTGTGCACGTGTGCAAATGTGTGGGCTGTAGTTTGTGTGTGAATGTGTACGCGCAGACAAAGGTTACTGGGCATCTTCGTTTATGGCTCTTTTACCGTATTCTCTTAGGCAGCCCTTCTCAGTGCAGCCCAGAGCTCACAGGTACTGTGCCCCACAGCCAGCTTGCTATGCGGATCCCCATCTCAATGTTTGAAGCTGATATTGTAAGCACCCTCCACTTCCACCTGAGCCTTACATGGCTTCTGGGGCTCCATTTGTCCCTATCCTCACTGCTGACTATTTTGACTCAAAGGAATGGCTTCAGTTTCTGGGGAAAACATTTCAGACTATAACTCATAGATTAAAAATCTTTTTACCTCCTCATTTGTCCTAGGAGTATTTACCCAAAACTAAACAAAACATGGTGGAAGAGTGTGGTTTGTAGCAGTGCCGTTTGCCTCGTCTTCTGCAAACAGCATCTCCAGGTCTGATGCTCTTGACTGTGGCTGTAGAGCTCTTGAGGATGGGTAAGGCGAGGAAGCGGTGAGAGTTTTACGACTAAAAGCCGATTCCTTCGCCACGTAGGTTACATTTCAGACTGTTAGGATAACTGGTGTGCGTGGTTAACCTTTTCAAGTATAAGTTTTATGAAATCCAAATATGAAGTTATAAGCTAGAACATAAAGTTCTCTGCCATCTGGTCTTCTCAGTTTGCATCTTTCTTACACTGGTCTTTTAACATCAGTGATAGAGGCTTTATGACCTGAAAGAGCAAAGCTTTCCTCTCTTAGGACAATTCTGTGGAAAGTCCTTTGCTATTGTGTTTCCTTAGTGTCTTCTTCCCTTCTTCCAGGGAACATCAATATATCATCCAAACAGATAGCAGATTTTGGATATCCCTCGGTGATGTGTACAGACTGATCTTTCCCTTAACTCTGTTGTTTACCGTTAGAGATTCTATCCAAACCCCGTGTTACTTTCATTGTTATTCTGAGATTTATTAAAACATTACATATCATGGCACCCAAAATTTCTAAGTTGTGCAGTATGAATAGGAAAATTTTAAAGATACTCAAAAGAGTTCCATCTACAAAACACAGAAATTAGGTCTTGACTGTAAATAGAAAAGGCAGGGCTTTCAGGGTTAGAAATTTGAGGATGGAAGTTGGAAGGCCTGTATCAGAGACTTATATGTGCGCTCTACACACCAGGAGATCCCCTCTCCCACAAAAGATGGGAAAATTTATCTACATTTCAACAGTGGCATCCCCTAATGATTATCAGAATTACCACTATTATGTAGAAGGACCATGCACTCCTGTTGAAGTCATAGGAAAAATTGTAGATGTTTGTTTTCTCCTCCCATCACGTAAGTCTCAGGAACCAGGCCAGCTGCGAGGCCCTTTGACAACAAGGCCATCTTCCCAGCTAGAGTTCTAGTTTTGAAATGATTGTTATTAAAAGATAAGGCTCTGACGTATTCTCTATCTCCATCCTTTGGCAAAGCATTGATAAATTGGTGGTTCCACTTAATGACTAGTTTCTTAGACCTGAATCTTTTTTTTCAGTATTAGATGTCACTCAGAATTTCTCAATCACTCAAAGCTCAGGTCATCTATTTCAGTAAAAGTATAATATGTTGCCAGCTTTGGAAATAAATCCCCAAAGGAATATTAACATTTTCATGTCTACTTATGGCTTAATTTTCAAATTACTTACATGATGATTTTGTTTAGAACTTCCAGTGTTCTCCGGTTTGATTATATCAATGTAAATATTTAATCTCAGTCTCCTACACCATTAAGCTCAATTATATCCTATTGTGTGGATTCAGTTCTGTTTGCACAGCTGTCAGTAGAAGAGCTATTGCTATGGTCATTCACTGCATGTTTCCAAAGAACACCAGTGTAACACTGCTGAACCTTGCTGTAAGCACCATGCCAAAGGCCTGTAGTGACTTAGTTAACATGCTATCTGCTGAACAGCTGGGTAACAAATGACCTATGTTTATTTTCCTAAATACATCTCATGTTTGTTATTAAAGAACTACCTAATCACAAATTAAAATCAGGTCAGTATATTAAAAGCACAAGCAAAAATGTTCCTGGTCTTCTCAGCCTGGTCATTAAATGCTCATTCAATTGCAAGGATCCAAAAGTGAAGGGCGTGGTTCTGTGTAAAGTCAACACAGGTAGGTTACACTTCTCAAGTATGGCTAGTAAGTAGGCAGCAAACAGTAGGCTGGGCTCTGCCTGTTCTCTGTCGTTTTTCATATCACACTTCATTTTGAAGCACGTATTTTTGTGTTTCAGAAAGGTTTTTAAAATGTTCCTCCAATTTTTCTTTGTTTTTGCATTGTTAATGGTTGTGCTATACAGAGCTCGTGGTGAGAGGATGGACTATGACCACAGTGTACTGTATGTTTAAGGGATGTGGTTGAGAGGAATGGGGAGCGGCACTGCAAGGTGGACAGGGAGGAGGAGAATGGAAACTTCAAAGAGTGCTGAGTTCTGTGGGCACACGGTGCAGTATGTGCTTGAAAAGTAGTGTGTGTGTGTGTGTGTGTGTGTGTGTGTGTGTGTGTGTGTGTGTATGTGTGTTGAAGAAATGGCCATGTGTACTGTAGATAGCAGGTTAACAATAGAATCAGTTTGCCTTAAAATGAAAGAAATATTTGGACATTATCATTATAGCATAGATAAACTGAGCTCCAGATAATTTTAGTGTACATCTAAATTAAAGTAATTATAGTTTGCACTTAATTTTTTAAAAATAAGCTTCTGGTTGTATTCCTAATACTACTAATTAATGAAGTACAGTGTATGTAGACACAGTAAATATAAGTATCATTCGATAAATAATATTCTAGAAAATATTTGAAATGATATTTTGTTATCTATGAGTATTCTCATAAAAGATTGAATTTTATAGGATTATTAGCTATAAAGAATAAATGTCTAACGTATGAGCAAACAGGGAAGTGTTCTCTGCAGTCACATGGGATCTGGGAGAAATTCTGGAAAGTGTACACAGTGCATGCCTTGTAACTGTGACACTTTTAGTGTCTGTTAGTGCCGTGGAAATATGTGCTCTGCGTCTTTAAACTTTTGAGCTCTTTCTTTGTACATTTGGGTGCAGTGCAACCTAACTTGAGCATGGGAAACACATTCTTCCCTCCCCAGCTTTACAGTCTCCACTCAGGACTATCTGTTCAATGGATACTACTTAGTGATTAGCTCTCTGTCATGTCAATCAAATCTTTGTTGCTAGCAAACTGTTTTGTCACTGTAGCAGGGCTCTGGTGCTGCAAATTTATCTCTGACAGAGGAAGAATGCTTTTGAAAACAGTTCTTCCGGGATTTGCTGAAGCTTAATGTGATCTGGGAAGGAAATGTCCCGTCTCTGGTATGGGAAAAAAGGGAGAAGACATCAGCCAGTTAATCATAAATACACTCTGGTAAATCTTGATCAATTAATGCAGTTTCTGTATCTACCAATCTTGTGTTAGTGCCATTATGGAAAGCTGTCCTCTTTGAATGTATAAACAGAATACTTATAGAGTGAAAACTTACATGATTGCAGAAAAGTTTTGCATATATGTATGAATTCCAAGTATATTTCAGAGGGGGGTGAGTATGTCATAGAATTTTGCTTTGTGAAAACATGGTGGTTTTTTATTATTCACTCCAAAAGAAAAAAATAGCATATCTTTATTACTGCCTTAATGTTTTCATCTAAATATAATCTCGTAGGGAAGGATTCGGAATCCCTTCCTTGTTTAGAAGAAGAGAAGAGAGTGAAGACTAAATTTTATGTAATAGATTACAAACTAGATTCTTTTGTACATTTCTTTAGGCACTCAGAGAAAATGCTGTTATTGTGTAGTCTAAGATGGCTTTTAAAGCTATTCATAAAGTTTCTGATCAGTGCTATTTAACATAGGCCTTTAAGTGTAGTTATACAGAAGAAACTAAATTGTATTTTAAGGAACTTGCTTGGTTTTCAATATAATTATACACAGTGTTCTGTAAACTGTATTGTCCATTGCTCTTCCTGTGGTAACTTAGGACTGTTTTCCCTTGAGAATGCTATCTGATTTGTGATAATTAAGGATGAGCTAAGTAAAGATACTCTCCTGTCCATCAGGAGTCACGTTAGAAAATGTCTCAAAGTCACTGTATTCTCCTAAATGTTAAACTTGTCAAAAATAACAAAGTCCCTCTACTTGATGTTATTAACTATAATTTTGAGTTTTTAATTTTCACATCAGTACTGATAGGTTTTATGCACCTGAAAATAATAATTTTTAAGTTTGTGACCAGTTTTATCAAATTAACTACTAAGCTTGGCCTTTTCAGGTTTTAATGAAGTGCAACACAGGTATTCCATATTCTTTATAATTTAAATAAATACTTAGTGATTTTTAAATTTTTTTTAATTGCAACTTTAGGCAAATCTTCGATGTTTGAACTTCATAGGTGAGCACAGTGCTGCACATGACACACTTGCCACTTCCTGGGTCCTGTCACTCACTCACTAAGGCTCTCTGGACAGTTAGTTTCCTCCTGGTCACTAACATTACGCATGTAGGTGGTGTAGACAAGCGTACAATGTTTCGTTTCCTCATAACTTTGAATTTGCTGCTGTGAGGTGAGAGGCAGGCATGCAGTTCTCTGGACTAAGTGAAATTTGGTGACAGTGTTCCGCTTGAAGCCAGCAAGGTTTCATGTCACCAGTTTGTCTCATAAAGGCTTTCTAGCTAGTACCTTGTGTCCTCTTATGTATCAAGCTTAATTCCCAGTTTTCCTACTTGACAGGGGCCCTTCTGGGAGTGTAGGACAGGGAAGGGCTGGAGCAAACTGGGTTTGTAATGGATGGGTGGCCTAAAGTCCTTACCAAGGCTCTTGTGTGTTGAAACTGAAAGCAAAATGTGTTTCCTCTGAGAGAATAAGCAGTCTTTCAGAACACAGGAAAGTAGATGTCTGCTCTCTCTGTGCCATGCTTTTTAGCATGCTTCCTGGCTTTTACACAGCTGATCAATAGTTACAGACTTCAGACTTTTTCACCAGCTGGTGAGAATGTGGCCATATATTTCTCTTAGCACCAACACTGTTCTAAATGCTAGTGTATGCGGTATCAAATTTGATCTTACAGTTACCCCATATGTTAATACAAGATATTTTCATTTTATGAATGAAATCATTTTACTCCAAGATATTAACATGGGTAGCAACAGGAATCAAAAATTAAAGATAATTGCTGCCAAATCTGACTTCAATCACCAGTACCCATGTAGTAGGAGAGGACTACCTACTGAAAGTCGTCCTCTGACCTCCACACATGCACCGTGGCACATGCATACCACACACACACACACACACACACACACACACACACACTAAATAAGCACTTTTAAAAATCATTAATAATAATACTTAGAAGATGCCTCAAGTCAAATGTGCAACTTAGCTTCCATGAGAATCCTGTTAATCAATTATGCTTAGCTTTTTGGGGTTTGGTTTGGTTTTTTTTTTTTCTTTGATGTTTTTAGCTTTAACACTGTTTTGAAAATTCAGGCTGACATCTTCCACTTGAATCTCCAGTCATTTGCTCGGAGATAGTCATGTTTTTAATAAACACATGTGCCAATTCTTAACTCTTGGTGTCTGTCAGTATGTTGTAATTTACTTGAAAGTATTTGATAAAAACTTAGGCTTAGTCTAATTCGGCAGTAGCAGTAAAGTCATTATATGCCAACATTATTTTATTATCATCATTAATAATTTGAGTTTTCACCATTTTGATTATTTTAGGTTGTCTTCATGTAGAAAAGGCAGGTTTTCTTTGTGTGTGTGTGTGATATTTTAGGTGTGCAGCCATAGGGAAAGCTACTGGTGCCTGACTGACATGTCTCAGAGTCAGCTCACACTGGGACTTCCAAGAAGCAGTATTGAAATGTGCATGTTGGTCATTGCAGTCTGAGGTGGCTGGAAGAGTGACAGAGATAAGGGCTGCAGGACTCTGTATGTTAAGTGGTGTTCTACACACACACACACACACACACACACACACACACACACACACACACACGGCAGAAGTTGTCTTTTTAAAGTTTTACAGCCCTATTATATTATCAGCTTTCTCTTGTACATGAATTGAGGATATCTTACTACAGTGACTAAATTCAGAGTGAGGCCTTCATTCTGTGTGTCCTGGCTCTCGTCCATGTCCATAAAGTCTCTGACCTCACAGTCCTTAGAGTAGAAAGAGGGGAAAATGGCTGTTGTGGTGGTGGTGATGGTGGTGGTGGTGATGGTGGTGGTGGTGGTACTTTTGTTTTAACATTTAACCTCTACCCATTTTATATGTAGCTTATAAGTAATATTTATTCCTTGTAAAAAGCTTAAAGTACAAACATCATTTCTACGAGGTTGTTCAAGTTCACAGAGCTCTAAGAAGCTAAGTGAAAATTAGAGCTCCAATCCCGAAGCCATTCTCCTTTCTGCCCTATCATGCTGGGCCCTGTGTAGTGAAAGGCAGTGTAGTAATGACCTTTTAACAGACGTCATCCTGTCGGTATCACCCTCTGTGGACATTCACAGCTTCACCGAAGGGACTCACACATACTGATGGTAGGCTTTTGTGTCTCTGACTGAGTAGTTGAAAAGTATATCTTAGGTATATAAACTAGAAGGCATCAGAATAAAATGAAGAGCTGATTCTGCTACCGAGCATTAAAATTATAACATCACTTTTATATTACATTTATTTATGGGGGTTTTTCTGTATAATGCTGTATTCCCCCAATTTAATAAGCACCACTCTGATTATTTTGCTATTGTTTTACTCATTTTTCATTTCCGTGAATAGAGTTTACTTTTATTTACGTTTTGTGGGCTAGATATAGAATACAATATGATAAAAAATATAATGCAATAAGATAAAACAAACTAGCACATCAGAATTGAACAAAATAAACAGAAAAGAGCCCAAAAGAAGGGACAAGAAACAGAGACTCACACATTTGCGAATCAGAAGTCCATAAAAACACTAAATTGAAAGCTATAATATATAAGCAAAGGACACTCTGCCTCTTCCATGGGGCTTACTGAACCTTGAGGTAAGGGATTTGATGGAGACATCCTTTCTAGGACTGAGTTATCTACAGTCTCTCATTGTGTAATGTCTGTCTGGCGTGAGGGATTTGATGGAGACATCCTTTCTAGGACTGAGTTATCTAGAGTCTCTCATTCTGTAATATCTGGCTACAGATCTTTGCTCCTGTCTGCTACAGAGGGAAACTTCTGTGATGATGCTGAACAAGGAGGGACTGATGAGCAAGGAGGATAGCAGGATATCATAAGGAGTCATTTGTGGCTGGTTTATTATTATTATAAAGAAAACAAATTTGGTTTTACCCTATATCGCCAGGCTATATAGATTCGGGTTCTTGGTCATCCAGGAAGTATCAGATATGGGTTCCATGTGATAGAGAGGATCTTAAGTCAAGTCAGGACTGGTCAGTACTCCCACAAGCTCTGTGCTACCATTAATTTGTGAATTACTGACCCATTTCTCAAAAAAGGAATTGACGTTCAGATTCTGTATAAACATATTTTCAAATCATGAAGTTTCCAGGTAACCCAAATGGTAGTTTATATGGTAAGAATATGTTTAGTTTTATGAGACAGTTCCAGAATGGCTATACCATTTTGTTTTGATTAGCAGTAAGCTCAAATCCTGCCAGTTATTTGGGGTTTGTCCATTCTAAGAAGCACATAGTGATAATCTTCTGTCTATATGGATTTCATCATTTATTTTCCATAATGGCTGTTTTTCGATTAGATATATTAAAGAAGAATACCATCTGTGGCTTGACTTCATAGAAGTTTTAATCTTCAATCATATGTAGCTTCTTGATTTTCTCATTCATGATTATTCTTTTGGTATTCCATTTAATAACAACTCTTCAATCCCTTAGTTACCTTTATATATATATATTTTTTTTTAAGAATTTTAATTTTGCATTTTCCATTTGAGCCTGTAACCTCTTTTGAATTTTTCTATAAAAGACAAGAACTTTTTTCTCCTCTCTGACCAGCCTGATCTCTGGGGTAGTGAGCGTCCACTTTCCATTCTTGTCCTTCTTCCTCTGTTGCTATACTTGTGTGGGTGTGTTTCTGTCCTTTTGCACGGATCTGTCTGCTGGTTGCCAGCCTCAGTCTCTTGCTTATACTGCAGCTTTAAGGTAAGTTGCAAAGAAGAAGAGTGTGGGTGCTCCTGGCATTGGCCTTGATCTCTCAGCTGTGCTGGGCCTCCTCCCCTGGATAACTTTCAGATCAACTTTTGAATACCTTAAGGGTGGGATTAGAATTGGAATTGTGTTGAAACAGTAGATGAAATGCGAAGAGTGGCTACCTTGGTGACATTGATTAAATCTCCCTGCCCATGAACATAGGCCACCTCCATTACTTAAACCTTAGTTTTCTTCATCCCTCTGTCATACTTGTCTTTATGTAGGTCTAATGTGCACTTTGTTAGGTCTGTGCCTAAGATACTAAAATAATGTTAATGGCAAATAGTTGATTTTTGTGTATTAGCCTGGTATGCTTCAAATATTGGAGCCATTTATTAATCCAGCAGTATTTAAGTTGATAATTTACATTTTCTTTCTTCACAAACCATAACATTTTTTTAAAGCAAAAATGGTTTTAATTTCCTCCTTTCGTATCTGCCTGTCTTGTATTTCTTGTCTTTATTATGTATCCAGGACTTCCTGTAAGCGGTTGAATAGAGTGATGAGAGGAGTCTCCTCTCTTTGCTCCAGGTCTAATACAAAAGAATCTTGTTTCTCCCTGCTGTTTGTGATAACAACTATAGGAGTATTCTTTCTCTGTGTTCCTTAACACGTTGGCATCCTCTCAGCTTCTAGATTGCTGACTGCTTTCATCACAAATGGATATAGGATTTTCTCTATCTATGATATTGTGGTAACAATATTTTACTTTAGCTTCGGGTTATATCAGTGGCTTTTCAGGTATTGAACTTGTCTTGTATACGTATAATAAATTTGACTTTATCATTATGTACATTTACTTTCATGCATCATTTGATGGCACTGGCTAATATTTTGTTAAGTATGTATGTATGTATGTATGTATGTATGTATGTATGTATGTATGTATTTTCATGAGCAATAGTGGTCTGTAATTTTCTTTTCTTGTAATGTCTTTATTTGTTTTTTTATTAGGGTAATGCTGGCCTCACAGAATGAGTTAGTAAGTATTTCCTCTGCTTCTGTTTCCTACAAGAGATTGTGAGAATTAGTTTCCTTTCTTCCTTCCATGTTTGGCATTTACTTATCAGTGAATCCATATGGGTCTGGTGCTTCCTGTTTTGGAAGTTAATCCTTGATTCTGTTTAATTAAGGGATAGGTCTAATCATTTCTGTTTCTTCTGGTGTGACTTTTGGAGGTTTAAGTCTTTTGGAAATTGATCTCCCACTCTTTTCCAGTTTCTCTGGTTTTAATTAAACCTCATGTGTTTGCAGTTTTCACCTGTTAGCTTTTCAACTAGTTCATTCTAACTTTTCCTAGTGCTTGTCCTAATATTTGGAGTGCATATCTTTAAGGAATAGTTAAAGGTAGGAGGACCCCTTCCTCTCTCTCCACTTCTCAATATACAGAATCTGATCTACTTTCCTAAGGGTACACTATGCTGCTTCTCCTGTCTGCATCCTCTCCCCTCCCAGTCTGCCAGGACAGCATGGTTGTTTGGTATTAAGGTTCTATTGTTGTTGTTGGGGTTTTCTTAGAATTCCAGGAAATTTGTTCTTTAAAACTCTTGCCAATACCTTTATTTCTCCTTCTAAGCAGTGAAAAGAATTCCCTGATAGCTTTGTTGTTCAGCATCCCCTTCCCAGTTATGAGCTGCTAACTTCTGTATTCATCCTTCTTTCCCCACAGATCACACTTTTACCTCTTATTGAGACTTAAATACTGATGCATTCGAGATTTTAGGTATTTTTCTGTTGCACGTATCTCACTTTCCTCTCTGGGGATCATTTTCCATCTTGTTGACAGTTGCTGTATGAATTTCTTCTCTGAAGATTTGTTGAAGGTTAACACACTCAACTTGTGTCTCTGAAAATGGAAGAGTACTGAAAGTTGAAAACTGTGCTGAGCACGTATAGATTTGCTTCTTGTGATTCTGAAATAAAACAGCACAGCAGCCAGCTATTACCCAGCATTCTCAGTGTTGGATATTGAAGTGCATCATGAATCTACTTCATCATGAATGGCCTATAGTGTATGGGAATGTATATAACTTGACTACCTGGGAGTTTGGGACTCTACATTAACTCAGTTCCTCATGGAGAGCTGGGGCACAACTGTCTTTTGCTTGGTTGATTTTGGGGGGTTTCTTCCTTTTTTTTTTCTTGTAATTTTTATCTAGTTTTGCTTGGATAAACAATTTTCGATTGGTCATTTGTTTTCTGCCATGTCGTGATCTTTTGTTTGATAATTATTTATTTGGGGTTTGTGCTTGCTTACACCATGGTCTTCAGGACCTGAGCGAAGAGGCTCAGAGGATTTGCATCTGCCCCTGGAAAGTTTGCCTCCACTCTGAGATTTGTGAATTTTCTCACTTGATACTTAATGAAACAACAACAAAACAAAACCTTCTCTTTTAAGTATTATGAAGTTATAGTAGGTATATTGTATGTGTTTCTTGTTTATGGAACAGCTTAAATCTATAGATCTATCTTTAATCAGTTCTGGAAAATTCTCAGCATTACCTTTTCAAGGGTTTTCTTTTTAGCGGGAACTTAATTGAAATTAATAGTATTTCATTAGTCTAGTTCCTGTGCTAAGCTCTTCTGACTCTCAGCCTTTGTTCTTAGTAATGTATCATGGGTAGTTGTAGGCACGTTTCCTAGTTTTATTAAGATACTTAGGAGTATCTGCTTTTTTGACATAACTGATTGTTTCTAAGTTACATGTATTGTATAAAACTCCTATTTGGTTAATTTCCCAATATGATTAGTCATCTCTTCCTGTTTGCTTACTTTTAGAATTAAAAAAAAATCACATATAAGTTCTGTCAGATAATTTTAGCATATAGAGTTGGGTTAGTGTTTGTGTGTACTTAATTAGGGCTGAGTGCTAGGTTATGGTTTATCATGACCCATATCTTATTTATCTAAATCTGTGAGCATCTTGAGGCCCTGAATTGAGCATGTTGTTTTTCTCAGTGTTTGTCTTCTTGACAGACTAGGCTGTATGAATGGGATCATACAATCCTCTTCTTGGAATTTCTTCCTTTGAGGATCAGATATAGTAGGCATACCTTGTCTAAAAACAGTACCAGCCAGACAGCTCTGGAGTTTTGACATTAGCCTTTAGAGGAAATCACCTTGACCTTCACAACTACCAAGTTTTAAGAATGATAATGGCATAAGTAGATGCTTTGAAAATGTTAGTTAGAAATAATAGTAGTTGAATAAACTTTATCAGTAGTAAAGATCAGTAATTTAAAACCATTGGGTATTTAATAAAAGACCTGAGTAAAGGCCCGAAATATGGCTTAGTAGGTTAAGGCACTGGCCACCTGCCCTGACAGTCTGAGCTTTGTCCCAGGACTCAGCTGAAGGCGAGCAGTGAGTTTAGCTACACTGCTTTGGCTCCCAGCACCTTCCCAGGAGCTATCTGGATTCTCAAATGAAACACACACACACACACACACACACACACACACACACACACACACACACCAGTTAATTTTAAAATGCCTTTGCTAGCTCAAAGGCTGGGCAGTTCTAATCCTCCCTGCGGCTAGCACACATTTCCCTCCTGTAATCCTGGCTTAACACCCTCTAATTTTATATTTTATCTCTGTTGCCCTGGCTCCTTCTGGGCGGCTCCCTAGTCTTTGCTGCCCAAGACACTTCAGGGCAGCCCTTCCGGGGGCTGCATTCCTTCTCACCTATATTTAGGATGATTTTCCTTCTGCAGCTCTAAATCTGATCCATCTCCCTCGTAATCATGGTGATTGTCTCTTCCCTTCTCCCAGTTCCTAGCCCACACAATCTAAAAGTTCCATCTCTCTCTGTCCACACAGCCATTGGCCATTTCTTGATTGATCAAAAACCAATTGGGGGCAAGGACCTTTAGCGTTTGGGCATGCAGATTCCTGATTAGTTCAAAGCATTAGACCCAATCCCCACCAAGAAATGACACAATATATTCCACACATACCCACACACTAATATTCCATGTGTGCACATTATACACAAATGCAGTAAAACCTTTGAAAAAGAATTGTTTAATATAAACCTTTTTATTTCGGTAAGTGTTAAGAATCTAAGTTTCCCAAAGCCCTATTAACTCCTCTGCGAATTCACATTCATTTGCCAAAGATCAAATGAATCCGAAGTACCTTGAGTGACGAGCGACATGTTTATATTCCTTGAGAACTGTCTTCTTGCTGTAAGCGCACAAACACTAAGGGACGACAGATTCTGTGAATGGATGTTCTTGTCTCTTGATGGGGTATAAACAGGATTTTCCCTTTTATAAGACGGACTTTTAATATTTATCATTCCTAAAAGTTGTTACAGCATACATATTCTATAATTAAAGGCTTTGAGCTTCTGCTTTCTTAGAAGAATCTGAGTTGTTTGTAAGTCTGCTAAGGAATTCGTGGGTAATTATTTCCTGGTTTGGGTTGTTTATTTGCTTGTTTGTTTGATCATTTTTTGTTTGTTTTTGAGACAAAGTCTCTCTATTATGAAGCTCTGGCTGTCCTGGAACTCATCCTGTAGACCAGGCTGGCCTTGGGGTTAGGAAGTAAAATGTAAGCAGTGAGGAGGAGAGAGAAGGGTTGGCAGTGACCAACCTGGGCCATAGCACTGGAAAGCCACCTCAGGCCTGTGGGCAAGGTGGTCTACGGTTAAGGAAATCCTTATGTGAAGTGCCCTGGGGTTAAGGATTCCTGTCTAGTTATTCTTAAGAACCAAACACAGACTAGCAGAAAGGTTAAAGGAGCTTTGAATGAAACCAGCATTTAAGGACGGGGAAGTAGCCCTGTCAAGAAGAGGCAGGGTCAGCAATGAGGGGAAGAATGAAGAGCTAGTCTTTCTGGGGCTCGTCTCTTCAGGCTCTTCATTGATAGGGCATGACAATTGAATTTTCTCAGAGTGACGTGAGCCTTGGACAGGAAAATTGTTCTATCTCCCGAGGCCAACTGAGGAAGAAATCTTTAATGGCATTGTCTTACTCTTGCTTTAGCTGTACAGCCAGTTCTAGCCTGCTCTGTGTGGCTATGTGCTTGCCATAGGGTATAGCTATTTAATACTGCGAATTTGTGTTTTACCTTTTGCTGTCTTTGGACCAGGAACACAGATAATTCCAAAATTTCTCATCAGTTTATCCCTTAACTTTCTTTGTGGCCACTCCAGGGCCACAAGCTGCTCGTTTGGTTTATTTTTAACTAATATTACAAATAGTCTGAGGATTGCCAGCTGCAGTGTTAGCGTTTGAAAGGTTCAAGCTGCCTCTTGGAAAAGCCATTCCTCCCAATTCCTTAACTCCTAGCCTACCCTGAAACAATTTTACTGACATACTTAATTTGTTTTTTATTCTTATTTATTCTTTTGTTCTATCAGTTGTTTTCTAATTATCTAATTTGTGATTGCCAGTTTGCTTTTAATTCTTTTATTATAATTCTATGAAATGTTATTGTGAAAGTAACAGTTTTTTGTTAGACAAAGACAAAGTGGAGCAAGGTTTTTTTTTTTTGTAATAAAGATGGTTTTAATTGATGAATTATAGTAAAAAAAAAAAAACAAGTTCCATGATTTCATAAATACTGCTACCTCTCATCTTCATTAGCTATAACAAGTTTATGTTTTCTTCTTTGTATTTTTGGTTACCAAAGTAAATATACATGGTAGATAGTGCATTTTTACTACATTTTATTTTATTCAGTGTAGTAGTAAAAAGTGATACAATCACAGATCTCATTCATACTTGACCAGAGGATTTGGTTTGTTTGGGAGCAATCTCAGGCAGGAATGCCACAATATTTCAGAAGAACCACTAAGCCAAGAAGACACTAGGTTTTGTTTGTCTTTAATAATATTTTTTATTAAAACTGAAATTTTCATAATGTATTTTGACCTTATTTCTGTCAGCTCTTCGCATACTCACCCTCACCTCTCAATCCACCCAACTTTGAGTTTTCTTTTTTGTTTTATTTTTAATTTGTTTCTGTTTTCTCCCTATCAAGTCCAGTATGTATTTTCCAAATACTCTTCAGAATGGGGCCTGCCCTGAATGTAGTACTCCCAGCAAGGTTTATGTCATCGAAAAAAGCTGACTCTCCCTCTTCTGGCAGCTAAGGGCGAGACTGTATGTCTATCCAACTCTGCCCTACCCACAACCCTGAATTTTCCCTAGCTTGAACGTGGGCAGGCCTTGTGTACACTGTAGCAATCACTGTGAGCTCATATAGTCATCTATCCTGTTATATCCAAAGGGCATGGTTTCCTTGGAGTCGTTCATCACCTCTGCTCTTACCATCTTTCCGGCTCCCCTTCCCTGAGGATTGCTTTGTCATTTAGGGGAGAGGTGTGATATAAAGACATTCCATTTAGAACTGAGTCTTTTCTCTGTACTTTGACCAGCTCTGCTTCTCAGTGCCAGTCACTGCATTACTAGGAGAAGCTGCCCTTGAGGAAATTTAAAGCGGTTCTGATGTGTAGGTCTAGCAGTAAGTCGGTAGGAGTCCAGCAGGCTCTCAGGAGGGTGAGCATGTTCTCTTCATGAGACTGGGATGAGAGCAGCTCTGAATTTTATTTTCTCTTCTCCTTCGTCATTAGTGGTATTGCTATCCGTCATCTAAAATTGGATTGTAAAAATCTTATTCTGTATCTACATTGATAAGTATTGAAATAATGCTTACGAAAGTACCTTCTGCCTCTGAGGGCTCTTCAGAGACCATAGAGAATACACTGTGCTTTTTAATTCTGTGCTGTAGATAAGTCAGGATATGTTTCCATTGACCTTAGAGTTGCATCCAAATCATATTATTTCTGAAGGCATGACATTAGCCAGAGTGAGTATGCTTTTGAATGGAAGTTCTTTTTTCTTTACTAGTATATTTTTAACTGTCAGTAGTGTGATATGCAATATAGAATGGGAAGTGTCATTTCTTTTAGTTTAGTCTTCTGAATAATCTAGTAACTTATGTGCATATTTCATGAGTTACCAAAAACAAAGAGTAACTTTTATCTCACTTTTATCCTTTTTTTATAAAGAAATCCACATTTATACTCAGTTTCATTTTTTTCTTTTGTTAACTTACAGGCTTTATTTATGATGACTTTCTGTGACTTCGCTCCCCATAGCATGATTATTCATTAGCATTTAAAGTAGCATGAAGACGTGATGTACTGTAATGCCCGCACTTAAAAATAAAGGCAAGAGTTGAAGGGTGCTGGTAATCTTCAGCTACATATCAAGTTTGAACCTTGCCTGAGCTGCATTAGACTTTTTCAAAAATAAATAAATAAGAATAAAATAAATTAATAAACCAATGAATTTATAAAGCCTGGGAAGGAAAGAATACTAATATTGCCTGTGAAATGAGCCGATTCAAACCAGATTAGAAAATGTTAAAGTCAGGTTTATTGGAAAGCTGCTCTCTGGTGGGCAAGTTCACCAGCCCCAGGGTGGGGGGCCAGGGAAGTCTCCATGGGAAGGGGTGGTGAAAGAGCATGCATGCAGAGAGAGAAGAAAAGGGGGAAGCTGAGCTCAAAATGTCTGGATTATATAGAGAAGAGCCTCTGGGCTAGGAAGTCCAGGGTTGGGGGCAGGGTATACCAGGTAGGGACTGAGGGATGCTGGGAGAATATGAAAGCCAGGTCTGCTTTGATATGTAAAATATGCACCCCAGTCCCTTGTTCTGTGCACTGAAACCTAATAATATGTATGTATATAGTATATGTAATATATATGTAAATTATGAATGGGCCAGGAAGCTGGCCTAGCAGGTTAAAAATGTCATTTGCTGCTAAGACTGTTGATCTGAGTTCAGTCCATGGTACTCACATGGTAGAATGTGAGAAATGACATCTGCAGTTGTCCTATGAATTGCACACATGTGCTGTATCCCATAAACACATGCGTTCACGTGCACACGCACGTGCACATACACACGCACGTGCACATACACACACTTTAATGTAAGAAAACATAGAATGAGAAAAGATAGGCTTCTGACATTAAAGAAACTAGATATTCACATTATAAACTTGGACTCTTAATGCCAATCCTTCATTATATTAATGACTTTCAGTGATGTTTATTAAAACATGGTTTTAAAATGTTTATAAAACTAATCCCCTTTGTGAGCATAAGCTTCCTTCCCCTCAGGAAGTGTGTTTAATGTACACACTGAGGAGCAGCACTTAAAGTAGCTGTAAGACTCGTGGGAAGGAAGCAGCACAGAGATCAGCCTCAGGATGTGAGAATTCTTACCGAAGAGACTCACCATTAATGTCCTAAGACAGCACATGGAATCCTCTTTGGCCCTTAGGAACGTAGAGTGTGGAAAAGTAAAGTAGGGCCTGATTGTTCATTTTTTGTATCTTTATCAAACCCTGTATTGTTTCTGGGATGATGGCACACAGATTTAATTCCAGAGGTCTCTAGGAGTAGAGGCAGGCAGAGCTCTCCGTAAGTTTGAGGTCACCTTGGCCCATATAGTTAGTTCCAGGCCAGACAGGAACTAAAAATTAATAATAATAAACCAGTATTTTTTAATTGGCAGATCTTTACTGTTGTTTCTCTGAAGCTGAAACTTTAATTTTAAAATAGTCGTCCAAAATATATAAAATAGTTATCTTAAACCTAAAGAGAAAGGTAAGGAGTCAGCCATTCAAGCTGATTTAATAATCCTTAGGTAAGTGGAAAAGTGATAAGTCGAAGCACAGTGATAGAGTGCTCACTAGACACTGCCAGCCATCCCTCGGCCTCTGTAAACACGCCCGTGTTTGCTTTGTTCAAACCTCCTGTTTGCTTTGTACTCTCATTAAACCCAGCTGCAGTGAAGCTTCAGGGGCTGGAGGGTGAACCGCCACTGATACCTGTACCAAAGCATAAGAACTGCTGCTTAGCAAATCCAGCATGACTTGACAACAGAGGTGCACTGGGGACAAGCCCAGCTTTCTCAACTCCCAAGTCGTGCACAGCCTTCAGCAACCACTACGTAGCTTTTCATAGGGCTGTTGTTTAGTGGCAGCCAGTTCATTGTGGTTAATGAAAACAAGAGCCTTTCAAAGCCAACTTTTGAAGGCTAACCCCTCTGTGCATGAGCTAGCTTACCTGCATTTTGTAGCCACAACCTCTACCATAACCAGTTGAGGTGAGTCACTAGTGCTCCAGCTCAGAAGAATCACCCTGTGTTTGTGGTTATCTCTACCTTCACTGTATTGTGGGAAGTTGTTGTAATTATGTTGTGGTCTGGAAGATCTGTAATTGTTATATTGGCCTGAGGAAACTTGTAAGGTTTTTGTATGTTTTCTGTAATAGTTTTTACCTGTAATATGTGGCTTTCAAATTCAGTACCAAGCAAGAAGAACAGTCTAGGCAGTTTTAGAAGACTGAGAACTTCCCTGTAGTAATACAGTAAAGTTTTTGTCATGTATAACCACTACAGACCAAAGGAGAGAGAAGTGAAGGCTCAGAAAAACCTGAGAGAAGATGTCCTTCAACAAGACACGAGTTGAGGGGATGGAGTGGGATGGAGGCCAGCATCCCAGAGCCTTGCAGCCAGCCAGTCTAGCTGAAGCTATGGGTTCCAGGTTCACACAGATACCATCTCAAGATCAGGGGAGATAAAGACAGTATCAGTATCGGTTTTCTACAAGTTCACACACATGATCACACTTGCATGCACACACACACCCCAAAACAGGGAGGTGTAGAGGCTTAGGAGCAGACAGAGGTGCTCCTTAAATTAGCTCCTGTCATGCCACCTTTCACCCCAGAAATGTTTACATTTTACAGTATAACATTCATGAACAGCAAATCATAAATTTATTTTTAAACAATCCTTGGCAACTTACTAAAAACAAAAGACATCATTTATTTATTATTACTGTTTGTGTTTGGTTTTGCATATGGATTTAAATCTTGGCTGAACAATGTAGAACACACAGTAATGTTTTTTAATGATTTTGATTGTCACTTCTAACAGTGCTACTTTAAATAAATATTTAGTACAAGGTGACAAAAAATTTTTTGAAGGATATCTCAGAAATTATTGGAAATTCTGCCCTAATTCTAAGCAAATTATTTTTTTGAGGTGTGTGCAAGTGTGTATGTACCTCATTAGCTACTTGCACAGCAGTTTTTGTAATAAAATGTTCTAACAGTACAATCTGGAGATATATTAATTTAATCCTCTTATGCTGAGAAGTGATCAAGGGGCATAGTACAACCATGTTTGACAGTTAAGCCAGAGGACACTGTGTAAGCAGTGAATACTGCGCTTCCTAATATAAAATCGTCCAAGCAGAGGTGAGCTCTGCTGTCCCAGCACAAAGTGCACATGCTGTGTGCTCAGACCTGGCAGAAGTGAAAGCTCACAGGCTAGCAGGCCAATGCTGCCTCAGATTCCTGTACTGCACGTGGGTGGGTTTGCTGTTGGTTTTTTGGTTTTGGGTTTTGTTTTGTTTTGTTTTGTTTTGTTTTTTTGTATGGTGCATTCATTTTACTGTGTCCAAATTTATGTATCAGATTTAAAAAATTGTAAATTAGACACCCCTCTGAAAGCTTTCCTACCTTCCTCCCTCTCTCCCCCCTTCCTTCCTTTCTCTCTTCCCTTTCCCTTTCCCTTTCTCTCCCTTGCTCGTTTTTTCCGTAAATGAATTTTACTCTTTCCTTGCCCCCTTTTTCCCTTTTCCTGCTGTGATACAGTTGGGTACGCCTATTACATGTGCCTAGAAGAAATTCTAGGACCACGGCTGTTAGTGTGCTGTGTTTGAGAGCCATGATGGTTGGTCACCACTCTCTTTGTAAACTGGAGGACGGTTCTGCCTAAGTGCCACCTGTATCACTAAAGCATGTTATAGTTTCCTCTTTAAAAAAATACGCTTTAAATCCATCCTATATTAAATCACCCATAAATTAAACATATTTTCTGCCAGTTGGATGTATACCACTTGTATATATTTTAACTGTGGTTTCTATATAAATTTCTATGATTTCCGGTGTGAACTAGGAAAAGATAGCTTGGTTACCATTCTCTTCTCCCATTTAAATCTCTCCCTTTACCTCCTCTTTCTCTCCTGTCTTTTCTTTTTATATACATATTCTCTTCTCAACTGTCAGTGGAATTATTGTCTTCCTGTTTCCATATTCAGGTAGTGTCGGTGGCTGAGTATCACCGCAGGATCGATGCTCTAAATACTGAAGAACTGCGCACACTCTGCAGACGTCTCCAGGTGCCCCCTTCTGTAGTTTAAACTCCTTTGGAGATTAAATGCCCCTTGTTTTTAGTGTCCTTTCTCAAGACAAATCTCACATTAGAAGGATTTGTCTTGAATGAAGCACTAAAATAAGCCACCAGGAAATTCCTGTCTTGAAGAATGGTTTTTCTTGGAGAGCTGTAGAAATACGTTTTTTTCTTTCCTTTGTTATTTTTTTTTTCTTTTTGCCTCTTTTCTATCTTCTTTTCACTAGAAAAGTTTCCACCATAGTTCAGCCCCTTGAGAACTATTCTCAGCACTATCACCTATGAGTTTTCATTTAATTTTGACATTGGGAGAATATTTGGTTTTGTGAATGAAACTTTATTGACTAAAGTCTAAAAGATATCAGACAGTAGGAAAATTATAAAATCCCCTATGGGAAGTAAGGCTTAATTGTTTCTCTTCAAGATTGTTTGAGCTACAGGAAAGAAGGATCAAATCTTAATGGGACAAATTGGTTCTGTTCTTGAGGCAGTCTTGGTTGGTGTTAGAGGTACTTCGGGGGAGACTAGAGGAGACACCTGAGCTAGATACATTACTTCAAATGTTCTGAAAGAATCGGTGCTGTTTAAGAAAAGTAATAAAATTGAAAACTCATTTTTCAGTTTGTGTTTTCTTGTTATACAAGTACGCTTTATGCTTTCATTGCTTCCTAGGTGACTAAATAGCTCTCCTTTAATTTTCCCAATGCTGCCTTGGATGTCTGTTTTGCTCCATTTTAACCTTTCACATCACTGAAACAAAGGTAATACAGTGATGTGAAAGTCTTCATATTTAGCTGCTCATCAGAGACAATATAGTTCTCAAACATGCATTGGCTGAAAATACATCCTGTCCAGGCCTGGCAAGTGCTGTGCTGGCGGGCCAGGGCTCCTCTCCTGAGTGGCACTGTCTCTGAGCTGTGCTGCATTTTAGTTATCTGCTCCAGTGGGGTTCTGTGGTGTTTCCAATTGAAATGTTTCATCAACAATAATTATGATTTTCATTTGTTAGGGTTACTGTGTTTTAGATTCTAAAATTAATGGAAAACGTAAGCACTAACAATCAATTATAAAGTAAGGTTTTAAATTACCATTTTTGTCACCCTGTTAATACCAGTATGCTGTTTTCTACAAATAAACGCAACCAATTCATCTAACATTTAATTATGAACAAACTAATTTTCATATTTATTGTTTGGTACCAGACATGAAAAGTAACTTTCTTAGTAAGTTCAAAATAGAAGGCAGTTTTATAAAATGGTAGCTTCAATGAATCAAGTAAATACATCCCAAAGCAAGTTATGAATTTTAGTCTACCACTCTTTAAAATTTTGACACAAGAAATTTTATTAATAATTTTGACAGTTTTTATATTTTGTGTGAAAATAGCACATATTTTAAAGAACACTTACTTAAACAGCTATCTGGCTCCCTTTTTGTCCTTAAGGGCTGAGCTGTGTGTATAAATTTCCTGTCACCCAGAAATAGGAGATATAGCATATGTTACCAGTTCTTTCTCGTGCTGTGGATGAAATGGACTTTTTCTATCCTCTTGTGCATCGGGCACACTGTGTGGACTTAATTGCAGCATCCTTTGCCCTATGAACTCTTTAGCTAGCCACCTGTGCATAGCACAGTTCTGTTTAACTCAGAAGGCTGAAATGTGCAGAACTCACCCCAACAGTCTATGAACGTGCTGCTGCTTGCTTCTACAGATTACTACAAGGGAAGACATCAACTCAAAGCAGGTTGCTCCAGCCAAAGCAGACCTGGAGCCTGACTCTTTCCGACCAAACCTAAGCGACCCCAGTGAACTCTTACTGCCTGATCAGATTGAAAAGGTATGCCATGTCCGCTGCAGCATCTAAGTGTGTGCGAGGAGAGGGAAGCAGCCTCTTCATCCTCTCCAGCTGCAGGGCTCCTGCTGCTGCTGCTCTTCATGAAGAGTAAGTGGGCAAAGCAGAGCCTCCCACAGCAGGTGCCAACGTGCTGACGTAAAGCTTAGGGGAGACACTGGAGCAAGCCAAGGTGCCTTTTGTTCTGGTTCTGAAAACAGGGCCTTAGTGTGGCTCCTAGGTTGAACGCCACACTCCCGATTCCCTGGCCTTACCCCTAGTACTAGGCTGATAGTGCCTCGCCAGGCCTGGCAATCTTTGGTTTGTTATGTGCCAAGTTACATGTTCTTTATGTTATCTCATGTCTTTGTTATCAAAGCTCATGAAATTATAGATTATTGTTATTCATACTCTTGTTGGGTGAAGAAAGCATTCATGTAGAGATGTAAAGTAATTTATTTATTCAGTGTCATAGCTATAAAAGATCTTCAAGCTCTGGTAATCTGACATTTGAATAATCATGCTAAAAGTTGATTCAATATTTTTGTTAATTTGTTACAGTACAAGTGGCAAGCAAGCTGTGTTATCTCTAGTTCAAGTTTGGTTCGCATTACTCATTTTCTAGTAGGCAATGATATTTCTTGCTGAGAAGTGTCTAACTCCTATTGCAACATCACAGAATCAGTAAGAAGCCAGTCTCTGACGTTTCTTTTTTGAAACTGCATTGTATATGGGTGATTAAATTGCAGCTGCTGATGCTTGCAATCAGGTAAACACTCCGTTTGTTTCTCTAAGCTTACTAAGCACCTCCCACCAAGAACCATCGGCTATCCGTGGACCCTGGTGTACGGTACTGGGAAGCATGGTACAAGTCTGAAGACCCTTTATCGAACAATGACAGGTTTAGACACTCCGGTGCTGATGGTGATTAAAGACAGTGATGGACAGGTATGAAAATCTAATCGTCCAGATCCTTTCTCCTTTACCTATAACTTTGAGCAACTTATTTGATAAAATGTACTTCTTTAGTGTATTTTAGTACAGAATTGATAATTCTTGTTTCATTACACAAGAATGAGTGTTCTAGAGGGTAAATATAAGCGGAGTAAGTAAGAGTTTTGTGTTGAAAAGAAACAGTTATGCTAGAGGCGATTTTATCCTAACGATATTTTAAAAGGTGAGCATAATCTTCTAGGTCTATCAAGAGCCCAGAAATAGTGATTGTGTCTATGAGGAAGATAAGAATGAGGATTATGGAAAGGAGAGAAATTGGCAGACTCTTAAGAATTGGTAGACGGCCGGGCGTGGTCGCACACGCCTTTAATAGGTGGAAGAAGAACCATGAACTAACTAGTACCCCCTGGGCTCGTGTCTCTAGCTGCATATATAGAAGAGGATGGCTTAGTTGGCCATCAGTGGGAAGAGAGGCCCCTTGGTTATGCAGACTTTATATGCCCCAACACAGGGGAACGCGGGGACCCGGGGGTGGGAGCGGATGGGTGGGGGAGCAGGGCCGGGAGGGGGGAGGGTATAGGGAACTTTCTGGATAACACTTGAAATGTAAATGAAGAAAATATCTAATAAAAGTTGAAAAAAAAAAAGAAAACAAAAAAAAAAACAAAAAAACAAAAACAAAAAAAAGAATTGGTAGACGGCCGGGCGTGGTCGCACACACGCCTTTAATCCCAGCACTCCGGAGGCAGAGGCAGGCAGATTTCTGAGTTCAATTCGAGGTCAGCCTGGTCTACAAAGTGAGTTCCAGGACAGCCAGGGCTAGACAGAGAAACCCTGTCTTGAAGAAAAAAAAAAAAAAAAAAAAGAATTGGTAGACGTATAAAAATATATTTGCATTTACTCTTTGATTTCATGTATGTTCATGATGTATTTTGTTCATAATCAGTCACTAATACTGTCTATAATTCTTATCAAACTGACCTTTCTTTCTCTTCCCCAAAGTTCCCCTCCTACTTTCATGTCTTGAGAGGGACAAGTCGTTTTGTATCCCACAGTGTTTAATTAGGGTGGGTTGCTTAAGTTAGGAGTTGTTCCTGGAGCTTGGGCCACTTACTAGTGGCTATACCACTGAAGAAAATGGCTCCTTCCCCATAGTAGTTAGTAGGTAGATTTTAAGAGTTAAAGGTCATTGTGCAATAATAAAGGAAACTTCTAAACAAATACAAGAAACCTCAGACAGTAATGAAAGGGCAGAACAGAAGCATCATGCACTAGAGAACAGTGGCGCTCACTGTGGCTTGCTGTGTCCGTTACACACCAGGTACCCAACTAGCTGTCCTCTGGATGTCTATCTAAACCCCAGAGAGATGAATAGGCATCTCCAACTAGAGTTAACGTGCCTGAGGTGATATACTCAGGAACAGGTATTAGAATCAATGAAAATAAGTGAACTATTGCTATATACCATAGCATATGGATAAATGTTGAAAGCATAATACTGGTTCAAAAATCACAAGTAAAGCGATCCTTACTTGTGACTCCATGTATAGAAAATTGATAGTGAGAAGAATGAGCTAATGATGCTGTCAGAGCATATCTCCTCCAGGAAGTGGGGCTGAGGAGAAGAGACACACAGTTTTCTAAGGACCGATGAAGTTCTCTATTTTGAGATTTATGATAATTGTAATTTAACTATACTTTGTGCACATTCCTCTAAATAAAATAACCTCTTACATGTAAGTTTTTAAAATTGATACTGTAAGCCGGGCGTGGTGGCGCATGCCTTTAATCCCAGCACTTGGGAGGCAGAGGCAGGCGGCAGGTGGATTTCTGAGTTCGAGGCCAGCCTGGTCTACAGAGTGAGTTCCAGGACAGCCAGGGCTACTCAGAGAAACCCTGTCTCGAAAAACCAAAAAAAAAAAAAAAAAAAAATTGATACTGTAATGGTAGGTGTTAGACATAGTGACTGTAAAGGTGTATGAGTGCTCCACTGTCCTTTCATGATGTGACCTCAGAGCACTGGAATATCCAATCTCACCTCACTTGTTCTTTATTAGGCTAGAGTATATGCTTTCAGTAGTCAAGGCAATTCAAGCTAATGTATGCCTGAGGGTATTTTGTGTATAATGATTCAGGAAGAAAGGGATATTTAGCTACAGTGAAGGACTTTCTCTTTTCTTCAAGCTGTGATCCAGTAGAGGATGTGTCTATGTACTCTGACTTTTTTCTCTTACAATGTTTTTAACACATTTAGATAGTATAACCACTGTATCTTTCTAGCCTCAAAGCCATGAGGAATCTTTTCTCCTCATCGAGAAGCTTCTGTGCTCTGTGTTCAATAGAACTATGACAACACAGAAGCTTGTCCTTTCCCCTTAAGGAAAAGCTACGAGAACTACTGATTCATTTTTACATTGTATTGAACTATATATGGAGGGTAATGCAAATGAAATAAATTAGTAGTTGTGTCATTGAACATGCCCGTTTTTATCCTTAGGTTTTTGGTGCATTAGCATCAGAGCCATTTAAAGTAAGTGATGGCTTTTACGGTACTGGAGAAACATTTGTTTTCACATTCTGTCCAGAATTTGAGGTAAGAAAAGTTATTTCAACATCACAAGAATATAAAAAAGAGGGGTTGTGAAAGCTCATGCAGATTAATTAGTGCTTCTGTCTTCAGAGAACATATTAATGATAAATTGATAGTCACTACCGATTTAATTATATGCAACTGAAATATCAAAGTTTTATTGAAACTTATATTACCTCATTTATCATATAGCTACATATAACATAAAAAATGTTTCAGCATTAAGCACAAATGAAGATTAAATCTGTTGTGGTCAGTCTTCTAGGAACTTGCTATAATAGCTGACACAAAGGGAAGAGGTGTGACACACACATGTTCTCTAGATTTCAGGAAACATGGCAATGTTCTTTTGGCCACATATATACAAATCTACAAGAACAGTGATATTTTAAACATCAATAAAATGGGTACTGTTTATTAAGTTATGTCCCATAAACTGGAAGAGTACAGTGTCACCCATCATGCTATCTGCATTGTTAAAAGCAAGCAAGCACATTAAATACTCTGTGAGCTGAAATAGCTTCCTGAGAAGGGCAAAGGAAAATGATTTTATTTTAAAAAAAAAAAAAAAAAAAAAGGAAGAGAAAGGAGACTGGGTTTAGCTGAAGCGCTAACCTGCTCTACCAAGAGAAGCACATCATGAAAACTAATGGAGAAGGGCCTGAGCTACCAGAGTCCACTGCCTGTGAATTCCATGACTTAATATACAAAAAAGAAGTGAACTTAAAACCTTACTGAAAAAGATGTGTGGATATGTATGTATGCATGTAATACTTTTGAAAAACATGATAAAGTACTAGGGCTATCTAATTAGGTAAATTTTCTATAGAATGATATTTAAATGTAAAAGAATATGATATTGGAGTATAGGAAACAGTTCATTGTTTAAAGTCCTCTCCAATCATGAGGAACTAAGTTTGTACCCCCAGCACCTGTAAAAGCTGAGCTTGGCTGCATGTGCCTATAGCCTCAATGATAGAGGGCTAAGGCAGGTAGCCTGTTATGACACCTTGGTAGCCAGCCAGTTTTACTAAATTAGTAAGGTTCTGGTTTACCTGAGACCCTGCCTCAGTGCACAAAGGCTGAGAGCTATAGAGGAAGATATCTGATGTCTAGCTCTGGCTCTGGCTCAGCATGCATGTTCATGGCCATGTACCTCTACCTGTAGTTATGCATACATTAAAAAAAAAGTAGATTTAAAACAGTTAAGTCTAGTTTTCTTTTCAGATTTCTCAAGGGTTTTAACTTAGAAAATTGTGAGCATTATTAATCTAAAAATACTGAACAAGAAATTTGAGCCCACCAAAAAGATCTTGGCCCTGTAGCAATTTACAAACATTTATATTTGATCTTAGCAGAACAGTTAATGTCAGAAGAGAGAACTATGTATAAGAGTTAGGATCCGAGAAATAGGGATGGAGAGTTAGAGTTGCCCACATGCTTTCCAAGTGAATCAGAGTCACAGAAATCTGAAGGCCTGGAACCATTTCTGCTAAATCTTCGGTGTTGTGTCTGTTGTTTGGGAGGATGGTTTTCAACATATAGTCAACACTTTGTTTTCATTTATATAGGTCTTTAAGTGGACAGGAGATAATATGTTTTTCATCAAAGGAGACATGGATTCATTAGCATTTGGTGGTGGAGGGTAAGTCTCTTGAACATTTCACTATGAGATTCTTCAAGAATAGGTTTAAATTATTTACAAAGTAAGTTATCTTTGGAAATTTTGGCATTAGACTCTAAACTTATATATTATAGAAAAGTATGTTTTTAAGATCGTTAAATATAATATTTTACATAGTTGGCAAAGTACTTTTTTTCTTCATTTTAAAATGTTGGCTAGCTGATTCAAATCAAGACTTATGTTTTGACTTACTGTGCACTGGCTCTTTAAAATTTGAAATTTGACTAGTCTAAATCATTTAATGCCTTGAATATCCAAGTACACATGATGACCTGCTATCTCCCTCATTGTATAGGGTAGAACCGATAGTTTTCTTTTAGATTCTCTCTGAGCTTTATTTGGATGTGTATTTCAGACAATTCTAAAAGTTTGTCTTCCTGTAATAAGGTTTAATAATACCATATTCATGGCTTTTGTTTTTCTTCAATAGTTTCATCCCAGCCTAAACTCCCTATAAAACACTTTTTTTTTCATATTCAGATATGCTAATTTTGTCTAGTATTGTGGTGTTTAAAGGGTACCCTCCTCTGCTACTTCATAGGGTGTACTTCTCAAGTAGTATTTATACATAGCTTTACTCTTAGGCATTTCTTCCTTTCCTTTGGTATCAGATATATGTGATGCTAAAATGATCCCCAAATTTGTAAAAGTTATTTATTTGTACAAAATTACAGAAATATGACACTAATTTAGGCTGCAGAATCTTAGCCTTCAAGACTATGCATCTAAGGTAATTCAGGCAAATATTTTTCTCTGTAAATGTGTTTATAAGTAGGCTGATTTTGTCAGACTATAGTGTTTACATAGTCAAATTACACAAAATATGTAGATGTGCCCAAAATGGTAATCATGCACAATATTCTATTAACTTTCCCCAAACTTAAAATCAAGTGTTAACAATTTCAAGCTGTTATAGATACCTTAAAAAACAACATGTTCAGCCAGGCGTGGTGGCACACGCCTTTAATCCCAGCACTTGGGAGGCAGAGGCAGGTGGATTTCTGAGTTTGAGGCCAGCCTGGACTACAAAGTAAGTTCCAAGACAGCTGGGGCTATACAGAGAAACCCTGTCTAGAAAAAAAAAATGTTCAATCTCATTTAATAATGAGATTTTTCTGTAACATGATTTCATCAAAATAACCACCAACAAGTTTGTTAGGTAGATAAGTCTCCTATGTTCAGAGCGTACATGTTCAAACTTAGAAACTTTAAGAACTTAATATTTCAAAATTTTATATAGAAGGTCCTTTATCAGTCTATTTTCTATTGTTATAAAAATAGAAAAGAGGTTTGTTTAGTTCACAGATTTGAAAATGGACAGTTCAGTATTGAGTAGTGCCATCTGTCTGCCTTTGGTGAGGGCCCCTTTGTTACATCACTACATAGCATAGAAGGAAATGCAGACAAGCTCACATTGTAAGGTGGGAAGCCACAAGAATTTAGCGTACATAGGGTCCTAAAAGAACTGTGGTAATCTCTGAGTCACATGGTATCCCTAGTGACTTAATCACTTCCTACCATGTGTCAAATCTTAAATTTCCAATTCCTTAACATAGCTATACTGGGAACCCAAAATCCTTCATCTAGCTATAACTAGAGATGACTCTTCTTGGGGAGGAGGCTTATAAAGAAATTAAAAAGATAAAATTTCTTTAAATTTTTGATATAGTGTCTATCACACAGTAAGTAAAACTATAGTTTCATTTATGCATTTCTTTTCCTCTCATATCTGGTATGATCATAATCCTGCCTGGGCAAGCTTTGCTTAGAGCAGTTAACCGTCATTCTTTTTACTTTTGTATCCCCTATATCTTCAGAAAGTCTTCATGTTTTAATGTATTGCTTGTATAGCAATGTATTTTCTATATATTTCACCCAGGATAAAGCTTTAACTCTTGAATATATTTAAGGACCTTAGATCTCTTTAAATGTGAGAACTGTGGAACCAACAGCCCTAGAGCAAGTAGAACAACCCAGTTTTAATCTGATTTTTAAACTTTAGAACCTTATAATGAGGGCCACAGAAAACTGAGCTTGGATTGAGTTGAGGGGAGCAAATTCATATGTGGGAACAAAGGCTTATTGAAGAATTAATGTCATTTATAAGAGACTTAGAGATTAGTTTTGAGATAAATTTTAATGCCTATATTACAGTTAAGTGTCTAATAAGTTTTTAATTATTTCTAATATTAATAAATGGAGCATAGAAATTGGTTTTTTCTCCCAGTGAGATATTTTTCTTGGTTTATGTAATTTTTGTTACTTTATATTGTTTTATTTTTGAGACTAGAATTGTATGATTTTTCTCTTCCATTTCCTCTGCCCAAGCCTTCCAATATATCCCTTCTAACTCTCTTGCAGATTTGTGATCTCTCTTCATTAATTCTTGTACATGCTATAAACATGTTATATACATGCATATACATATGTGCAAATTTCTAAATGCTAAATGGTCCATCTATGTATTGTTTTTTGTATGTATATGTGCAGGGCTGATTGTGTAGTATAGGATGACCAATTGGGTATGCTGCTCTTCCTAGTCAACGTTCCTTAGTTGCCTGTAATTCTTTGTGTAGGGTTGAAGCCTGGTGGGTTTTGCCCACTTTGACATGTCTAATGTTGTCCTTGGTTTAGTTCATGTTTAGGGAGTCATGTGGGTGAGTCTAAAGAGTGTAGCTCCTGATATTCCTAGGAGATGTAGTTTACTGAAAACTCCATGATCTTCTGGCTATTACATTCTTTTCACACTCTCTTCCACAATTATTGCCTGAGGTGCAATACTGGCATGTACCTGGGTAGAAACCAATACCTCTCTACTTGGACTTAAGACTCACTCGGCAAGAGGGGGAAAACCACACCTGGTACTGGAAATCTAGCCAACATCCCGGGCTAATCAAGTCAGGGTCTTCGAAAACAAAACCCTATAATCACTATTTTACTAACCTGGCATAATCCCCTACTACATTTTAAATGTTTGTCCTTATATCCACAGATAACTGTAGTCCTTCCCACTTTAACATTTACCTGGGAGCTGAAGAGAAACATCAGCAGTTAAGAGCGGGATGACCATGAAGTCTATTCCACTGAGGTCCTTTAAGCCCTATCTTGCTCCTACTGCTTGATGAAGGATTCCAGGACCATGTCTCTTATCTGTTTAAAGTCTTTAACCATGCCTTGCTACAAAAAAAAAAAAAAAAAAAAAAAAAAAAAAAAAAAAAAAAGCCAGCATTGTTTTCTCACTGTTAAAGAAGTATCTGAACAGACACTCTTGTTGCTTGTCCTGGTACTGTTTTTAACAGCAAACTATTTCTTCTTCCTAAGCATCTAGGATAACTCAGGTTCTTCCTAAGCATCTAGGATAACTCAGGTTCTTCCTAAGCATCTCGGATAACTCAGGTTTGTTGTCCTACCTTCATCATTAACCCTCATTTTATCACAGATGAATTTTAACACCTGTAAGAAAACCAAATTTCAAAACCCTAAAACTGTACAAGGAGAGGGACTTGGGGTGAGTGGTAGAGCACTACCCTTAAAAAGGAAAAATAATATAATAGTAAAGAAATACTTATACCAAATGCCAAAATGTAATTATAATATGAAGTAAGTTTTAGTGTTCTTAATTTGAGTAATAAATGATTTTATAATGGAAAGAAAAACAAAAATCTTGTGCCCATCCCACAAAGAAAAGGAATAAGAGAAGGTTTAGAGAAGTTTATGGCCTGGAGTTAGTGGACATTGAAAAACCCAGTTAGTTAATTTATAATTAAGGCATGAATATTGATAGTTGTTGTTTTGATGTATTTCAGAGGAGAATTTGCTCTTTGGCTTGATGGAGATCTCTACCATGGAAGAAGCCATTCCTGTAAAACGTTTGGGAATCATACACTTTCTAAGAAGGAAGATTTCTTTATCCAAGACATTGAAATCTGGGCTTTTGAATAAACACAGTGCTCTTGGTTATAGCAGGACATCGGCCCAAACCTGAATGGACAAACGCATCGTTTGGAATGTTCAAGAAGCAATACAATTAATATGTCACTCGTGCTTTAAAGTCAGTCTGTTTGGCCATTTACTGCAACTATAATTTTGGAGTTTATTTTTCCAATCCTGTGTCTGTCCCAGAGTTCTTTTGTTTACACCATGGCCTGGGATCCAGCAGTGTAGCAACAGGTGGCATTTGTCAGCACAGTGCAGCATTTGGATCATAGAGGCCACCCACCATCTTTTCAGTTCATGTCATCTCAGTCCTAACTGGATGGTGCTCTGTTCAGCTTGTTTTTAATCTGTATTGATTCTTTTTATAGAGCAGTGTACTCGGGGCATTGAGGAAATGGAGTCTAGATACTTTTGTATCTGGTGGAGTTGGCACAGGTGACATTTGGGCCTACTTACATTTAGTTCTAAATAAGAAAACACATGCCAAAATAATACATGCTTCATAGACCTCTACTAGTTCTAATTCACTACAGCATTCTCTTTATTCATTTTGTAAACATTCTCAATTTCATTTTAAGAATGAAATTGGAGGGCAGTCTGATTGGCATAGACCACAGCACACACCGTCTGCAGGTTTGGGCGCATGTTTTCATCACTGAATTTTCAGATAGAGGAGAATTGACAGAGGAGAATGGGAATTCAATGATTCTATTGGATTTAATATATTAAGCAAGTAATACTATTTACATATTTGTAGCTTAATAGGGCATTATCATAAGTACAAAACTAAAACGTGCATATTTCTTCAACATTGTGTCAGATACACTGTTTTACAGTTCTCTTGTTCAGCCTTGTTGCATACCAACTCCCCCAATACATTTTTATTTGTTTTGTTTTGTTTCTTCACAAAAGGAAAAAAATTTGTTTTGAAATAAAAATGTGTTTTTTTCTAAGTGGTATATGTTATTAGTTACCATTAGCATCTGCTCTTATAAAAGGGCAGTGACTGTAGTAGACAATACTGTAACTCAGTAGACTTGGTGAATGTGCAAGCTTACTGTCAAGTGGCCTCAAAAACGAAAAGGTAGAATAAACTAGCAATTGTATTCTTTCTTGTAGGAAACCAACAATAAGCCATGTGGCAACAATTCGTCAGTTAAATTTCAGAGCTTCATGTTATGCAAAAAAAAATTAAATCTTGCTGTTATACGTGACAGTGACTTTGTGCTGAAAATTCAGCTGTTCCACACAAATGTTGTATATCTTGTAAATTGATGTCTAAAGATAGTTTTGTTCTTATAGAAAGTGTTGACTGCCATGTTGCTTATAGCACTTTAAATTATTCTGAAGATGAAATTACCAGCCAAGTATGTTGGCTTAAGTAGTTTTAGTTATATAACTCTTAAAAATACCTAGTTCTTTTGGGAACAGTTTAGATAATTGTCTAAAGAAAACATACTATTAATCAGAATCTCTGGTGTTCTATGACACGCGGTTGCTGAAGAGGAATAGAAACGGCGGCATTTCCTCGTCTCTGTAAAGCTCTCGTTACAATTTAGGTAATAGTGTCTAGGTTAGAGGTTTATAATATAACATAAGGAACTGTAAATAAATGTACCCTTCCCTTTAGTCTTCCACAGCAGTATTATTGTCTTTGTGGAGGTGACTAAATCACAAAACTTTAAACATCCTGTAATGGATTCCAACTACAAAAAGGTCATAGAGATGTATACCAAATAAAATTAAATGCATAAATGCAAACGAGTTTGGATTTATTCAATAACCAAGTCATTTCCATATCTAAGAACTGGTAATAAGCCTACTACAGCCTCCTGGAATGTACCCTGCAACAGGAAGTGAGAGAGATTTGAATTCAGTTAGAGGAAGCTCTGCTGTTTAAAATGTTGGGAGAAATATGTCCCAGCAGAAATTGCAAGGGTTTGATATGTTTGAGCTGCTGGGGGAGGGTAGAGAGTACATAACAGACATCCCAGGATCCTGAAGAGCCCCATGCCCAGCACCAAGCAGTTTCTCATTGTTTAATCTCATTTGAGAATATTTGAGTAGAGGAATAACATGGATAGAAACCCCAATAAGAAAAAAAATTAAAGAAGAATAAAAGTGAAAAGAAGTGTAAAAGAGGTTTAAGAATTGGGCTTGACAAGATCTGGCTACGAACTGGGTATCAGCATTTAAAAATAGCTATGACCAAAATACATTTTGTATATGTGTGTGTGTGTGTGTGTGTGTGTGTGTGTGT
>LR750766.1:144552-299887 GCA_902729485.2 Mus minutoides
GATGACTGTTCAGACCCTACTCCCTAGTATGGTATAAGGAAAATATTTAATATTCTGCTTCAAAATACTAAGGCTTAAAAGGAATAAGATAATATTCCTGTGGATGAAATGCCCCTGGAGATTATAGACCTGATTTAAAATAGGGTTCTTGAAATAGATCCTTTTTATCTTTTCATCATATAATATTGACCAGCATAAGAAAAGGCTCTGAGCTTCCCTCTCAAGTTAAAAGAAAAAGAAAGTGTACCTAAAGCAGGTGTGACAAAAAATATATATATAATGGCAGAATTCAATACAATTTTAAAAGAATGAAAAACATAATCTGAGAGTAATCAGTTTTGTTAGAAAAAATTAACAAAGAACAAAATTAACTAATAAAATGACTACAAGTGTCATTAACAGATGGCAAGAGGATATTTGTGAATATCTTTGTATTAATAAACTTGGCAGTGTGTGAAATAGAGAAATGTCTTGGAAACCATGTAAAGCTGGTAAGAGAAGAGATAGGTAGGTAGATAGATAGATAGATAGATAGATAGATAGATAGATAGATAGATAGATAGATAGATAGATAGATGGATAGATAGATACCCACCCTAACAAACAAACTAAAACCATACAAACCATTCCAGGCCCAGGTAGGTAACTCTTGGTATTTAATAAAAACTAACAGTAGGCTTAGGTAGGTAGTTTCTTTTTGAGACCAGAGTGTTCAAACTTTACAAGTTTTGAACTTGTAAGGGAGGTTGTGGGGCAGAAAAATCTCTACATGAACAAGGAAAAGTTATAGAAGTAACTGGCAATTTTCAGGAGATTTAAAATAACCAATAATAGTCATTTCAAAGCGAATGTGAATGTGAGCTGGGAAACTTGGCGATATCAAATAAAGCCAAGCATGGGCTGTCCTTTGACCAGCAAATTTAATTCCTTTGTATGTGCCCAATGGTGGTGAGATGCAACCTATTTATAAGCTCCTAAAAACTTGCTTTTCTCCACACTCAATTCTTGTCATTCCTATAAAACATTGATTTCAGTATTTCTTAATCCCCTTATTCTCAAAACATCTTGATGAACATTTATACCAACATAACCTATTTTGTATACATATATATTTTATATTGCTTAAATTTTACCTGCAAGAGTTATTTAGGGAATAGAACTTACACCCAAACAAATAAGTACAATGTAATCTCATCAGATACTGGGATCTCCCCAGTATCTGAGCACAAGGCAGTGAGTGCAACACAATGAAAACTGCTCTGAAAACTCAAAATAGTGTAGGTCAGCCTATAACTTAAGTAAAACACATTGCACTTAAACCACCTTTGCACTAAGAAGTATGAAGGATAAAATGGGACACCATGCTAAGGGACCACTTCAGCATAGGCTGCATGCTTTGTCTTACAATGACTCAAAATGAATTAGTGGAATGGGTATAACAGAATTCTAGCTCACATAGAGTTATAACTGTACCATGAAAAATGGCTCTTATGTTTTTCTCTGTTCATAAATAGAACAGCAACTGGTGTTTCAAAGGGAAAGAGAAAAAAAAATCAAGTATTTATGGGTGTGATGTTATTTTACTACACATTATGGGAAGACAAGTGACCCAAAGCCCAGATGTTCTCCTCTCCAGTTGTGAGCAGAGTGAAGAGGGACTGAATCAGAGGCAGCAACTCACAGCCACTGAGAAGGAAGATGTAAAGAGCCAGACAAGGGAGGAGTGAAGAATAAGGGGAAGCTTGGGGCTTGGGAGAACAGGTGCATGCCACTTGAAATTTAGAACTATTCATGATAAAATACAATCATTTTATATACCTTGTGACTAAAACAGGTCTTTCCATTGTTTTTTTTTTTTTTTTTCCCTGAGCTTTCTCATATTTTTTCTTTGGTCAAAATGTTCTCTATGTTTTAAGTACAAATTTTTCTGTCCTTTGGAGAGAGAATAGTTTTTTTTTAATTTGAAGTGAGGAAAAATTATATGACTAACTAATGGTCTTACAAGTCAATATTAAGCACAGTAAAATAGAAGAATATAAGAAAAAATCTGCAAAGCATTAGCCACTCATTGTATTACTAGAGAGCAATGGTGACCGTTGGGAGCTGCCTGCCAAGATATGCCTGATACATAGTGTTCCCTCTGAGAAGGGGTATATTGACCTAAGAGTCCTCACTCAGAGTTCTAGCTTACATGGCATTACTCCTGTACAGGGAGAAATATTAATATCAATCAAGAAAGGAACTGACATTTGAAAGTTAAAGCCCAGAAACAAGCTGAGAATGGATGTGATCTCATTTTGCCACACAATATGGAAAGGGTTTTCAGTGTATTCTTAAGTTCCAACAAGTTGAACTTTGAATAATCTTATGCCAGAACCTGTACAATCTTTGTGTGCAGAGATGAGGAAGCAGAAACTGGTGAAGCATTAGTTGAAACTCGGCTACTGTGAGTATCCCAAGTTCAAGTCTGAATTTGTTTTCTTTCAAACAAACACAAAGTATTTTGGAAATATAATCTAAAAATAATACAAAAAAAGCAAAAACTGTCAGCTTCCACTCCACTGGTTTTCTTCAGTTCTGACATGCTTCTCTCTGACAACACGTATGTGAGTGTGTATACATAAGAAATCCCACAAGGAGCCGGGTGTGGTGGTGCACGCCTTTCATCCCAGCACTTGGGAGGCAGAGGCAGGTGGATTTCTGAGTTTGAGGCCAGCCTGGTCTACAAAGTGAGTTCCAGGACAGCCAGGGCTATACAGAGAAACCCTGTTTTGTGTCTCGAAAAACCAAAAAAAAAAAAAAAAAAAAAAAAAAAAAAAAAAAAAAAAAAAAAAAAAAAAAAAAAGGAAATTATTCTACAAGGAACATGAGTCAGGACTAGTGACTCAGACTAATATGGCAACAAAATCGTGTATTTCTCCTTAAACATGTTGGAATTTTCAGTTTGAAGCAATCATTATTGACAATTTCTAGTAATTTAATTTGTTTTATGTCTGACATGTAACAATTATGGGTTCCCATTATCTTGAGATATAATAATTTGACTCTTTGTATTTAATTGGTATAATACTTTTATTGTTATACTAAAAAGTATTATATATATTATACAAAGTATAACCATTTAATTTTAGCTTTTTCAAATTCAGTAAAAATTGTAGTCTCACATTCATTTGGCTTTAGAGTTATAATACACATTAAGGAAACAGTCACAGTGTTAACTTCCTTTATTAAATTAGCTTTTTCTTTACCTCAGAAGAACTGATACTGTGTTTGTTTGTTTGTTTCTTTGTTTTGGTTACTTTTTTTGTTTTATGACATTTTCTTTATTATAACAGGAAATAAATATGTCCCAGGTTTTAAATTAAATGATTCTATGAGATTTTTCTCCATTGAATATTCGCTTCACAGAGTTTCTGTATTTCTTGTTCATTTATTAGCATAAATGTAAACAGCATTACCCAGTAAGACTTTCAACAAAAATCGAACCTGCTCATGAACTCCACAGAGACAAGTCTGACCCTCCCACCTGTGTCCCACTTTCCTGGTGTGTACCATCTTTGTGGGTCATGAGGCCACTGATAGCGTTTGTTTTTGCAGGACTTGTTCACAGAATGAGGAAAGCTGACTAAAGGAACCTGGCTGTAATCAAACCACACAGAGGATCTTCAACATCTTGAATTCTAACTTTGTTTACCCACCAAAGGTGCTGTGATTTTTTTTTTTTCAAAAGAGTAGAGAATATTCTCAGAAATAGAGTACTTCCTGTGCAGGCATGAGGCCCTGGGTCTGAGCTCTACCACTTTAACAAAGTGGGAATCATTGCGTGTAAGCCTGCTGTCCCAGCACTACGGAGGAAGAGCTGACATAAGCGTTTGAAGTCATCCTTAGTTAAATAGTGTTGGGGGCCATTCTGAGCTGGTGAGGGTTTTTTAAAGCCAAACTTGCAATTTTATTCAGCTTAATGGAATTTTCCCCCTAAAATATTACTTACATGCGATGTTATTCTACTTTATCTAACTAAGGTCAGTTTTATTACCTGTAATGTGTACTTTTCAATTTATAATAATTTTATCAATGGAGGCCAGAAATTTTTGCTTAAAAAGGTAAGTGGAATTCCAAATAACAATATACTATGTATTATAGTCTTAATACGTTCTTCCAAAAAGTTCTGAGTGTCTTCGTCAAAATCTTCACATAGTAACCTCATAGAAACAGTAACAATAGCCATTTATATAAAATCATTTAATATTGATAACATTCCCGAGCAGCTTGCCTTCAGAGCTTGTAATACTATTGAACAGTAGAACAGCGGTGAGTGGATTGGTTGCGGGCTTACTCAAGGAGAGTAATCACAACATGGTCGTCTCGGCCTTGCCATAGCATCTCCCCTTCAAAGTGCACCAGTCCGTGCTTCCTGGCACGCATGAGGATGCCCACCACTTTATCAGAAATGCGAACATACCTATCAAAGAGTTCTCCGAAAGTAACCTGGATCTTGCCATCTCGTCTGTGGCGAGCCATTGTGCGGATAACAAAGCACAATTCCATAATTTCCCGATAGATGTGCTCTTCGGCTCGCTTGGCCCTTTCAGCTGTCTTGCTTCCCTCTTTGGGACGTCCATAGCCCTCGTCTCCCTTGTGGAGCCGAGTGGACATGGCTAGGTCATAGTCAAATTCGTCACTGAAGGGGTTGAGCTTCTGGGACTGGATGTGTTCATCGGCCCACTGCTGCCACCTTCCTTTCAAGTTGTCCACTTGGCTGTATTTCCGATGGGCCTTACAGTTAAGTGTCTCTGAGTACCTGTTTGCCCTAGAAGAGAGAAGTGGAGAAGCAAGGTGAATACACGAAGCAAGTGGCCCTGGACCCCATGTATTTCCTATGTGTAGTCTCTGTCGTGGTATATGTCACTATTTTCTCTGTCAATAACAATGATGGATTAGCCACTAAGGATATTAAACTCAAGCTTTAAAAAACAAACCACAAAACCTTCCCTACATAGAGTGTGAGGCCATCTACTAAAACATTGCATGTCAAACATTCTTGAACTGGAATCAGTTCTTAGAGGGTTTTTGATAAAAGCTATCTCCCAAACATGCATCTTGGTACTGCTCTACAGATTGGAGTAGTTCTACATAGAATTCCATGTTTATTTGGTTTTTGTCTGTTTGTTTTTATGAAAGCCTGTTTACGCTAGACTCACTGATAAACACACATTTTTAAAGTATCGGGTTGCATGGGTAGAAGACCAAAAAACATTTATTGAATACTATATGCTGGAATTTTTCTAAATACTTCATTATTATTCTCCACAATCTTTAAAATGGATAATTTCCAGCTGTGTAGATGAAGAAACTGAAGCCAGAAAGACAAAGGAACAACCTAAAGACACAGAACTAGTAAGCAGTAGGCCAAGACGGGACTTTGAAGCCAAGTTAAGCTGTCGGGATGCAACTTTTAAAAAATACTGCTTCCTCTAAAAACAGAGGATGGAGTCCATCTTCACAAAGCACCCACCTTTATCTCCAGAGCATTAAATAGCCTGGAAGCTTTGGACTTGAAGGTGTAACGAGAAGTTCTTGCACTGTCTCCATGGGTGGCATGACAGGGCCCTATCAGCATTCATAAGTCACTGTTCTAAGCCTGAGAGTGGGCCAGGCTTATCTGTCAAGGTACAGACTTCTAAATTCTCCGTGACAAATGGGCTCAAGAGACCAAAGGGCTCAGTGAATCACACAGTAACTGCTTAACTGCTTCTAACGCATTCCAGTCTCTGTCCCTGGGGTCATGAGCTCTGTCCTGTCAGAATAGCCCAAGTTTATGGGACTTATTATGTCATCACAGTGCCAGGGTGCAAGTGTTTGCTGTAGAGGAGACACACAAGCAGCCCATTAAGCACAGACACAAAACCTATATACGGTTTAGATGCACCCTAGAAAGTTATTTTCAAGGAAATAACATCCACCAGATGGCGAAATTTCATTAATTCCCATGTTCAGAAAATCCTCTAAGTCCTCTTGCTGTTAGGCTAGAATGGGAAGGGACTGGGAAGGTACTGGGAAGGGGCTGGGAAGGGAATGGGAAGGGAATGGGAAGGGACTGGGAAGGGAATGGGAAGGGAATGGGAAGGGACTGGGAAGGGAATGGGAAGGGAATGGGAAGGGACTGGGAAGGGACTGGGAAGGGAATGGGAAGGGAATGGGAAGGGAATGGGAAGGGAATGAGGGTTTTTGTTTGTTTGTTTGGTTGGTTGGTTGGTTGGTTGGTTGGTTGGTTGTTTTTTCCTAGCCAGAGGGAGATAAACATGCAGCAAGGTTAATTGGGAAGATCGCCATACAGAACTATTCACAGTACAAGTTTATTGCAATTTCTTAAGCTTGAGCAGTGTCTAGAAAAATGTCCTTCACCTGAATGGCAGCTTCAGTGGGTCAACGGGTCTTAAGAAGGAATTTTCCAGTACATGTTTGGGATGGGTATGAAGGGAGATGGTTGTGGCCCCCACAGTCAGTGCCCAGTTGTCTTTGTGGCTAAAGAACCCCAGCTCCCCATTCCACTATGCACAGGAATGCTGGTCATTGGCACTGCCCAGGGACTGTCACCGATGTAACTAATCAATGTGTGTGAGGGGGAGGTCACATGTCAAGACTACTATCTAAATTGCAGTGCCATCATTGCTGATCAACAATTATGACCTCTGTTCTCCTTTCTAACAAGCTTGAGACCCAGGCCTCTGATTCTTTTTACAAATTGGTAACTAACTATTCCAAAGTCCAAGGAAAACATTCTTTTAAATAGGATGAGGGAAGGGAGTGGGAGTAATTATCAAGCTAGGTTGGAGAGATAGTTAAAAGTTCTTTCTTGCTTTGCAAACATGAGGACCTGAGTTGGAATCCCCAGACCCCACATAAAAATAAAATAAAAATATGGCCAATGTTTATAGAAGCCAGCACTGAAAAGCAGACAGACATTCTTAGATGCTCTCTGGTCAGCCAGGTGAGCCAAAAGGGCAGACTTCAGCTTCAGTGAGATACTTGTCTTGTATATGAATGGCGAGTGACAGAGAATGCACACATGCATGCACAAATGCATACACACACTCATGTGCACACACAGAAAATTAAAAGGCCATGTTTTTTGGGGGGGGTTGGGGTTTTTTTGTTTTTCCTCTTTGTTTTAAAGCCCTTCAATTGTGCTAAAACCCTGAGCTTTGGAGGTTACAGAGATCAATCAAACTGACATCTTGCTTTATGCTAAGGGAATTCGAGTAGCATGGGGATTATAAAACAAGCTCTAGTTCAACCTTTCCAGCTGCCTCAGTGTTCGTGTGCCTTTGGTGTGTCTTAGTGTCTGGGTGTCTCGTTTTCTAAGCTTATATGCATTTCCACCACAGCAAGAAGATGGTCCATGTACAAATCTAATTCAGGAAGCCCAAGAAGAGTGGTGACAGCAATCCCCCCTTGTAGATAAGTCAGTGATGGCATGGACCAGAAGAGCCACAGCCGAAGTTAACACTGTTCTTTCGGGCCAGGGATGTGCTACCCAAAAGGGCCCACTCTAACCAGCAATTCATCGTCTGCTCTCTATACTTTTAGTGCAAGTTAGAACTCCTTGTGACTGAGGCATAAGGAATGGAAAGATGCATTTACTTACTGGGAGAGCAAGGGGCGTTTGATCCTGGCAGGAGCCACAGGCGCTGCGTCTTGCTCAGGCCTCTCCTCCATGTCCCCTCCATATCCACTGTCCTCTGTGTCTACGCTGTCACTCTTCCACGTGGGCTCTTCCTGTTCCATCACTTTCCAGCCTTTGGTCAGCTCAGATACCAGGTTGGTGCATTTTCTTCTCCGTGTTGGCGAGTCGTGACTAAGAAGGATTCTGTCAATGTCATTCTCTGGCTGGATGGCTTCAGACACGCCACCATCATTCTCATACCTGTGGCTCAGATAGTTCACATCTCCTCCCCTCTCATAAGCCTTGCTGACAACCGTTCTGGTCACCTCTTTCCTTTTAATGTGGGAGACCTCGGTGGCTTCTTCTGAGTGCTGTCCCTCTCTGTCTCCATCTGGCTTTGGAGATGGAGGATTGGGGCCATGCTGGTGAGGACCGGCTTCTTTAGGAGTGTGAGGTAAGTCATGAGTTGCTCCCGGCAGCCAGCCTGCAGGCTCCTGGGCCTGTTTGGTACTGTTCTCATTTGCCCACTGCTGCCAACCTCGGGCCAAATTGATAACCAGGGTTGCTGTGCGGACCTTCCGGAGGGCACTCTTGACCGGCCCCGCCTCCCTTTCCCTTTCTCCGGGAGCCATGCTACCTGTTTCTTCTCTGCTGACAGCCTGGGCACCGGCTAAAGGGGAATGCGGTTGATAGAGGTGCCTGGGATTTAAATAGAAGCAGGGTGTGAGTGGGAAGGAGTGCCTGTGACGTGGAAACTATGCAAAGCATTTCTTGCCAAGATGTGGTGCCATGGCCCTGACGGTGTTCTGTTTTTAAACCCTGACAAGTCCCATTTCATCACAGCAGAAGGACATCTCTGGTGGCAAAGGATACCGATATGTGCCCTTCTTTCTTCTCCAAGTGCCAGAATGGAAAGTACTAGATTGAATCATGTGCTCAGCTTTATGTTTTCCTTGACCTTAAAATATGATCCGCCCATTTAGAGGAGTGTACAGTTAGTGCTCAAGTTGTCCTAGACTGTTAAGGGCTTGTTCTCAGTTAAATCTCTGTAGCCCTCAATACAGCTGTTATTTGGTCTCCTTTAGTAGCAGAGTGAAAAGGTATCTTACTTCCTGCAGATAATATATGAGATTCAAATCATGAGAGGTTCAAAGCTGGAGTTTCCTTTTAATATATAGCAATTAGAAACAAATTGTAGAAGACTCTCTGCTCAGATCTTCATTTTCCAGATGGAAGTATTGACATCCAGAGGAAAATAAGGTCCAAATATTGAAAGGCTGATTATTCTTGACATCCTATTAATATACATTAGCATGATATATATATATTAATATTAAGACAGTAAACTATTCTAATGACATAAAATTATTTATTTTTATGTATTTTAGAAATTATGACTAAAATCTCTTAAAATATCGAAATGGTTTAATCTATATAATGACAAAATAATGGCTGTTATCTGACGCATGCACTATTTAATTTAATTTAATTTAATTTTATTTTGAGACGAAGTCTCTTTATGTACCCCTAACTGGCCTGGAACTTGCTATGTAGAACAAGTTTTCTCGAAATTCCCAGAGATCCGTCTACTTCTGCCCACTGTGTGCTAGACTTGTGCCGCCAATCCAGCTCCCACCTTGCTGTCTGGATTTTAACAATTAACTATTAGTTTAGTTCAGTTTTAAGTTATTTCTTCTGTTGTTGATGTTGTAACATAATCACATCATTTTCTTCTCTCCCTACAAACCACCCCTATCCCTCCATGCTCTCTTTCAAGTTTATGGCTTCTTTATTCATCAGTTGTTGTTGTTGTTGTTGTTGTGTGTTTGCTAAATAAATAAGTACAACCCGCTAGTCTATATAATGTTATTTGGATGAGGCTCCGATCATATACAAAACACTGCAGAAAACTAAGGAATACTGGGAGCAGGAGAGATAGTCTTCCCCAGGGACGAGCTCATCCATTCACTGTCCAATACCAAATGGTCAGGCCTAAAGAAAGACATTCCTCTTTGTTTTTAATAATAAAAACTTTGGTAGCAGGCAAGGACATTTGTTTGAACCTTCAGACATCAAGTAAATAAGTATTTTTAATAGAACTGAAAAGATAAGTCATGTGGACAGAGAAATAGCATCTATTCAGTGTATTAGACCAGATAAAAATGTTCAGGGCTAGGCATTGAATAATTTCTTAAAGACAAATAGACCTTTGTTTTTCTTTTGCCACTGCTTTAGACTTTAAACTCTGTCCATTTCTACAAGTTTGACATACCTGTGAACAGTATGAAAAATATAAAAGTTAATTTCTTCTGATAGACACATTCACTTCAAAAAAAAGTGTGGTGTCAGTTTTTCATCATGCCAGTAATTCATGCCCTGGGAGTTAGACAATTTGGAAAATGTTTTAAAACTCTATCTAGAAATCTGTTAGGTGTGTTCTCTGAGTTCACCAGCATGTGATAATATCAATGGTACAGAGACAGGATCCCTCTTAAGTGGGAAATGGAATCACAAGGACCAGGGACTGATTAAAAAAAATAAATCTCAGCTTAAATTCCTGGTCTTACTTCCAGAACTGTAGGCACATTAAACACTGTTGGGTTATGGTTGGATTCCACTCATCCCCCAGAAGGTCATGGATAGAACAGGTTCCTCTGATACTCTTAGACCCTCAGCCTAGGATCAGGTCCTTTTCCTCCTTGGAGACCGTTCTACAGCTCAGTGTTGTTCAGCTTCCACCCTGACAGAGAAGAAATACAGACAGACAATGTTAACAGGGCTTCATCAATTAGCAAGCATTGCAGTTGGCTGCCTGAGGCTTGAGACTGTCAGCAGATGGCCTTTCAGGGGCAGGGAGTAGCTCCTCAGAAGGTCTGTCTGTTCCTTTGACATTTGGCTTTGATGGCAACTGCAGCCCCTCAGGCATTTACAGAGGAGTTTACAACACTTTTCCTCTTCCTGTCGGACATTCCTTCCATTAAGTAACAATCTTTTGATTGCTATAAAAAATGTTAGCTTCATGTTCTCTATCAAGGTCCAAGCTCTTAGAATTATATATTCTCCCATTTATTATGTGGTACAAAAAATGAAAATAAGAAATGACAATGATTTGTGTCAATACTAGTTCACAGTGAAAGGCTTTGAAGTAACATTTAAAACTGTTGGTTGAGGTGGAGGCCCGAAGAAACGACTAGTTGAGAAACTTGCAGTAGGAGTAAACACAGATGCCTCAGTGCTTAGATCACTGACTGCTCTTGCAGAGAACCCTGAGCTAGTCGCTAGCACACTTAGAGCAGATTACAACTGTCTCCAGTTCCAGAATATTCAATGCCTTCTGACCTCCACAGGCACCAAACTTGCATAGAGTAAAGAGTTAAATGTAGGCAAAACACTTAAACATATAAAAAAAATCAATATTGATTTATTCCCTTTATGATCACACGTATGGTAGCAAAAAAGGCAAAGAGATATTTACACATATTACCCTTCTAAATCAAGTGCAGCCAATTTTCACAGTCAGCAGTATGAGGTGACTATGCCAAAGATATTTTATAAATCTTCATCTGTCATGCATATATAAAACAATTTCAAAAGCTCATTTTTATATTTATATGATTTATTTTTATATAAATAAATATTTATATTTATTTATAGGTTCATAGCAAATTATAGGATATTTTCAGACAGTAAGATGGTAAGGATAGTGAAGAAAAATAACATATTAATCATCTTATATAGTCTCTTTTTTTGATAGAGCAGATAAAATTGATTTTAAAAATCCATAGAGCAATTCTATTAACTATACTCCCAACCCAATACATTAATTGTGCGTGTTATTCATCCTCCATACCTGCTACTGGGTAATTTTAGCCTGGGTTTTCCTATATGTTTCCCCAGTACTTCCTCTGCCACTGCTAAATACTGTTATTTTCAGTTTGACATTGTTTTGTTCTTATTATCCAATGTGTCATTCAAATTAGGTGCTATATATTTTAGTGCATCCATTCAGCGAAGGGTGTCTTCTGTACTCATCTATGCTGGATCACGTGACAGGGTCTTGCTGTTTTTAAGGCTCCCCACATGGGGGAGGTAATGAAGTTGTTTGTATATCTTGGCTCTTGTGAATAATACTGCAATGAATATGAGAGTTCAGATACCTTTTCCAAAAAAGATTATTTTTGTTTTATAAAAATGTATATATGTATGTGTGAGGATGTTAGAACCCTGGAACTGGAGTTATAGCAGTTGTGAGCTGTCATGTGGTACTGGGAATTGATCCAGGGTCTTTTAAAAAAGCAGTCAAGTGCTCTTATCCACTGAGCGATCTCTCCAGACCCTAGATATCTTTTTTAAAGGATTTTTTTTCTTATTTTGTGAGAATTACATAGAATATATTTTATCATATTTTTCTCAAACACCAATTCTTCCTAGATCTTCTCCGACCTCCCTTCAGCTTCTCTCCCTTTAAAAACCAAAAAAACCCTAAAAGTTCCAGTTTGTATTGGCTGACTACTCCTGGGCCTGGAACCTGGCTTGGAGTATGACCAAGTATGACGCTGTTGTAGAAAACTGACTTTTCCTGACCTAGCCACAATCTGATGCCAGTAACTCCTTGGCTAGAGATGGAATTTCTTGTTCACCCCACTTCTCTTCCGTGCTAAGAATTTGTCTGGCTTGAGCAGGTCTTATGCGGCTTGTGTATCATAATCCTTGTGAGTTCATAAATGCATTTGCCCTGTTGTATCTGGAAAATGGTTTCCCTGAGATCACCAAGCACCTCTGGTTCTTATGGCCTTTCAAGCCCATCTTCTGCATAGATCCCTGAGCCTTTGGAGAAGAGTGTATAGGTATCCCATTCAGGGGTGAGCATCTCAAAATCTCTTATTCTTAAGAATTCAGATGTTGGGCCGGGCGTGGTGGCGCATGCCTTTAATCCCAGCACTCGGGAGGCAGAGGCAGGCGAATTTCTGAGTTCGAGGCCAGCCTGGTCTACAAAGTGAGTTCCAGGACAGCCAGGGCTATACAGAGAAACCCTGTCTCGAAAAAAAAACCAAAAAAAAAAAAAAAAAAAAAGAATTCAGATGTTGTAATAAGATTTTATCTGCCTTGGGTATATACCCAGGATTTCTGGGCTGTATAGTAGTATTATTTTTTATTTCTATTTTTTGGAGCTTCGACAATATTTTCCTTATTGGTAGCATTAATACATTAATTACATTCAGTACAACCCAAAAGCAAATGTAAAAATCATGTGATATGCTGATTTAACACGAAAAAAACAAAACTTGGGATGGTAGTCTTATAATTATGGCTCAAATTTGCTTGTCTCTGACTAACAGTTGTTCAGTGCGTCTATGTCTGTAACACTAAATTGGCTTAGCTCATCTCCAGTGAAATCCATGCTTCTTTAATTCAGATGAGTATCTCAATTCCATAGAACAGGCTAATCTAACTCCACAACTACCATATCAATGCCTAACCTCTTTGCTCCTCGAGTCTCATAGTGTAACTCTTCCAGTACAGTATGTTCTTTTTGCACATGGAAAACAGCTGAATGTGACTAGGGAAACACTGAGAAATGTATTAGAATATTGTTCAAATTTTGATCACCAATCTCATATGCTACTCAGTTATCTTTTGTATTCCTATCTTTTTTTTCTTTCATTTTCCTGCTATCTTGTTGACTATTGTTTCCCTAAACTTCTATTATTTCTTCTCCTATCCTCAGTTCCAACTACTAGGCTTGCTATCCATTTCATTTAGACACTAGCGCATCCCAGGATGCCTACTCTTCGGCTGTTTACTCATCTACACTCACTTTCACAGCCACACCTTCACTGTAGAAGCTATAGATGAGTAGGCAGTGCTCCAAGGAAGAACATCCCCTCCAGCTCTGCATCCTCATCCCCATGAAGTCACAGAAGTGAACTTTGTTCTACCTTTCTTCTCAGTTACTTCTTTCTATTGTCAACATCATATAAACAAATCAATGTCTTCTTTTTAAAAATTGGCTGTATTTCTTTGCAATCACATACAAGTAACATTATACATATTGAGCAGATTGTATTTATATATTTAGAAAATTGTGTGTGTGTGTGAGAGTGTGTGTGTGAGAGTGTGTGTGTGAGAGTGTGTGTGTGTGTGAGAGTGTGTGTGTGTGTGTCTGTGAAGGGCTACACGTGAATGCTTGGTGGGAAGAAAAGGAAATGCTGTTAATTGCATTTTAATTTTAAAATTAAAAACAATATTTTATTAGTTCCTTTTTATATTATATTCTTTTAATTTTTCATGATATGAATTTTGATTATATCCGCCCCTCCCTTCTCCCACCAACTCCTCTATGACCCAAATTTTCCTTCCTTCCTCCTCTTCTGTATTTCATGCCCTTCCTTTGTTTGCTTGTTTTTATTTTTGGTTTTAGAAGACACTGTCTTGAAACAGACATCCTGGTCCTCTCTGGCTTACAGTCTTCCCACCGTGTCTTCTGCTATGTGCCCTGAGCTTTAACTGCAGGAGTTGTACTATAGATGTATCAACTGGGGACATGTACCACAGCTTGTCCTCTGACTTTTGACTGTTGTATCTTTCTATAGTGGCTTCCATCTGGTGGGGGAGAAAACGCATGTAAGGATAAGTGTTTCGAACATGGTTAGACATTGCTGATTTAGAAACATGGCTGTAGTAGTCTTCCCTCAGGGTTCCATGGTCCCACCTGTCAGGCAGTTGGCTGAGTTCACAATGCCAGGCATGAATCTCTCCATTTGAGTGAGCCTTGAGACCAATTAGGTACTTGTTGCTTATTCTCAGCAAGTAAGTTCCATTCTTTCACCATCAGGAACATCTTAACAATATGGTCATTATTGGGGTTCATGGTTATTATAACCAGACAGGACTGTAGATTGCTTTTCTATGTGAGCAACTTGCATAGTTCCTTCTGTTACTACAGGAGAGAGCCTACCCTGCCATTCTGAGAGCATAATGTTCTGAAGTAATTAATATATAGACTACTTGCCTCCAATTTCTGCTATTTTCTCCTGAATCCAACCCAAACAGGTGTTAGCTTTACTATTTACTAAAATTTCTTGTCCCCGTCACAAGTAATTTCCACATTGCTGACTCTAATGATGATCAGTTACTTGTTCTCAATTTATTTGTCCTTATTAACACCCTCTGGCACACTATAAGACATGTTTCTCATTCAAATCCTATACTAGGATTCTGGGACAGCACATTCTACAGGGCTTCGTTATTGTTGTTACTATTGTTTTGTTTGGTTTTCTACATCACTGGTTACTTCATTTTGTTTTTTTGTTTATTGTTATCTTCTTAATACCAGAGTGAGCTGGGCTCAATCTACACACACCTCTCTGGTGATCTCATTCTTCAACTACTATTATGACAGTTCGCAAATAAGTATATTCAAGGTGATGTCTTTTGTATGTGTCACGCTTATAGGGTCAACAATTTGCTGTTGAACAACTGTTTGATGACTCAGTCAGCCTTTGTTTCAGCAATACTAAATGTTCAATTATTGTTTCAATTTGAACTCTTTGATATAGTCTCCTCTTTCCAGCTTAAATTAAACTTTGGTCTAAAATAGTTTGAAAGAATTTTTTTATTTTTCCCTCTTATACATGTCATGTCCGGTTCTCCTCTTGCAAGTAGAGATGGTAAGAACTAGTTGAATTCTGAATAGTATGAGTGATTTGCGACCTCCTTATGAACATATACCTACACACATGTAAGTTACCATCAACTCTTGCATGAATTACTACCCAGTCTCTTCAAATTGGTCCCTCTGTGCCCACTCAAGTCCACAGTGCCCTCCTCATCCAGTTCCTTTATAAGCATATGTCATATCACTTAAAAAAAACTTTTGATGGCTTTATCTTACATAAAGCAAAAAAGTGCCTCACAGTGGTCTGCCTCACAGTGGTTGTCAAATTCTCCATCTCCTCCTTAGATCCCTGGCTTCCTGTCATTAGCCTTGATGTTGCCTCAGTCACCATGACTTTAACTTACATCTTTCTCAAGATTTTATTTTAGCCTTTATAATCTCCACAATGCTTAAGATTCTATCCAAACGTTCATCAAAATTGCATTCTAAACAGGATATTTTCTTCAACAAGAATAGTTTCTTCTCTCTAAGTAAATATTCTGGGTAAAACCTTCACTTTGTCTCTGTGAAGATTGACATATGCAGCTATCAGGTACAGTGTAGTTTGAAGCAGGAAAGGAAGAGGTACAATCAACTCTTGTCTGTTTTTTTTGGGGGGGGTTGTTTGTTTTTTTTTTTTAAGGGAAGCTTTAACCTATGGAAATGGCAAAGTCGGATCCATTTTGGAAAAAATCACTACTTTAGAGGCATGGGGGTAACATAAGAATAGTATGTGGATATGCAGTAGACCAGAAAACAATAAATATAGCAATGGTATAGGCAAGAATTGATTATAACCTACTCAAAGAATGTGTTCGGGGTACAATGGGACATGAGCACCTCAAGTGAAAATAAATTAGTGTGACACGTAAGATCCTTTCACAATTACAAGTTAAATATTGAAGAAAAAAGGAGGCCTTTGAGATACACTTGGATGTCCTACTAGAGTTTCTAGGTAGATAATAGTTATATATTTGCTAAGAAAGGTAATATAGGGCTAGAGTGATAGCTCAGTAGTTAAGAGGGCTAACTACTCTTCCAGAGGTCCTGAGTTCTATTCTCAGCAACCATATGGTGTCTTATAATCATCTGTAATGAGATCCGACACCCTCTTCTGGTGTGTTTGAAGACAGGTACAGTATACTCATAGACATAAAATAAATAAGTCTTTTTTTTTTAGAAAGGTAATATAGGGAATAGAGGTATCAGCTTTGGGATTGGACAAAATATTAAATTATGACATGGATAATTGACTTTGAATTACCTATAGGACATTCAGGGGAAGTTGTTCAGTAGTATGGGAAGGTTGGTCAGGAAAAGGGTCTTGGGTATTGCATAAGTTTATTGTTTAGCATAATTTTATCTGTCATTCAAGTCTTCAGAATTAAGGAAAATTTTCAAAGGATTAAGCTCATGCAATGTGACTCCAGAATGAAAACAGAAGTCTGTGCCCTAAGAAAATTCCATCCTTTCTCCTTCCCCTACCCTCAAGGACAGGACTCCTCAAGCTTGTGACACCACTTTCTAAACAAGTTTCTTACAAAGATCTAAATATAGTTTCTTAGCCATGACTTTCAACTTGATCCTGTAAAATTTTCCTTTACTTACTAGCCAAGTATATTAGAAAGACATTCTGCACTCCTTAATTTACCCCCTGTTCCCATCTCAAGTTTTCCAATAAATTATTGTTTTCATCAAAAAGTCAGTCTAGTTACAGGTAACCACCCACTCCCTCACCAAATCTAAAGAGCATTTTAAGTCTCAACTTATTTTAGTCTTTAATAGTATTTGATAACCAAGTACATATCCATCTGTGCATACACATAGATACATGAACATATGAACGTGTTTGTAAATGTGTGCTAAGAGAGAAAGAATGATGCCAGAAAAAGTAACAGTTGAAAAGCCAGTAAGAAATGACTGTCCATAGTGATGCCACACTCAGGGAGCTCCTGCCTTGGTGGCACACACTTTACACCAGGCTGCAATCTTCTGAAAGCTTGACTGCATTCTTTTGGGTGCAGGGTTATATTTTGATTAAATTAATTTTTTTTAAAAGTGTGATAGCTCTTTGAATAGGGCTTTATATACCACGTTTCCCCTAATATTTTAGAACATGTAAAATGTTATCAGTAGAATTACAAAGAAATCTTCTCAAGCTTCATACTTTCAGAGATATATAATATGTATAATTAGCAGATTCTAGCATATGTGTAATGACCACTGAAACTAGCCAAGCTATGTTAGAAGTCACTTAGAAAGAAGCCAAAAAGGATACTAAGAAATCCTGGAAATGCTGGCTTACAGAAGGGTGAGAAAGCACAGGTTTTGAAGTGAAGCAGTTTATTTACTTGTTCCCAGCCCTATATCCCCACCTACAGCAGGTAGCAAGGAAGTAAGGCAGGAAATGGCCTGGAGCTACAGACCTCAGGCAGCAAAATGAGTGGGACAAAAGTAGACTCTTGGGAGACACATGTTTAATTATGGTGGAACAAAGGGTATTTAAAACTCTGTGGGATGAACTTTGGTGAATGTACGTAAATAGCGAGGACCAGGATGCCAGGGATACCTCATTATCATAAGAAGGAATTTCAGGTACTACTGGACGCATCCTTATAAGGGGAGAGGAAGTTTAACTTAGCTATGGGGCTATGTGACCTCTTCTGATGGGGCAAAGGTGTGGACGCAGGTCAACATATGCTGGAACAGACAGGCCCAAGGCAAGGTGTAGTAATTCTACTGCCAATCTCAGTATGAGATTTCCAGGGTTTGGACAGTCCTCAAACCCACTCTTACTCAAGGCCTACTCCATACAGCTCCACAGTTCCCCTCACCTCTCATTTGCTAGTGCAATCATTGTGTAGCTTTCTTGCTGCAGTTGGTGAAGAGATTTGGTGGTACAGATGGGAGAGTTTGAGAAATGGAGAGGTGCCAGGGTTTTACAAACAGATATATTCTGCACCATGTTTACAGGAGACAGTTGATCTGTGTTAGGGTTTGAAAGGTGGCTAGGACAACTGGAAGCATCCCGCCCTCCACAGCTGCCCTCAACTTAAAAAAAAAATATTGCAGAGCATTCTATTACAGATTATGTTTTCTGAAGAGTAGAATACTAAGGATGGTAAGAAAAAAGTGTAGAAGTACATTAAGGAAATCAACAACAGTCCCCCCAAAAGTTGCAGTAAAATTTTGAAGAAATGTGAGCTGTCTGCCATGAATTTAAATATAAACATCTCTATGAAAGAAAGAAAGATGAGCATGAACAGAAAACCAAAATGGAACAGCGTGGTCAAAAAATTTTTTTTGAAAAGAAAGAGTATTCAGTTATTGAAGAGTGTCTTAGGCTGGGTTTCTCTTCCTTCAAAAAACATCATGACCAAGAAGCAAGTTGGGGAGGAAAGGGTTTATTCAGCTTACACTTCCACACTGCTGTTCATCACCAAGGAAGTCAGGACAGGAACTCAAGCAGGTCAGGAACCAGGAGCTGATGCAGAGGTCATGGAAGAATGTTACTTACTGGCTTGCTTCCCCTGACTTGCTCAGCTTGCTTTTTTATAGAACCCAGGACTACCTGCCCAGGGATGACACTACCCACAATGGGCTGGGCCCTCCTACCCTTGATCACTAATTGAGAAAATGCCTTACAGCTGGATCTCATGGAGGCATTTCCTCAAGGGAGGTTCCTTTCTTTGTGATAACTCCAGCTTGTGTCAAGTTGACATACAAAACCAACCAGTAAAATTGATCCCTTGTCAACCCTGGCGTGGTGGCACACGCCTTTAATCCCAGCACTTGGGAGGCAGAGGCAGGAGAATTTCTGAGCTCTAGATGACTGACTTTTGTCTTAGTTAAGGTTTTACTGCTCTGAACAGACATCATGACCAAAGCAACTCTTATAAAGACAGCATTTAATTGAGGATGACTTACAGGTTCAGAAGTTTAGTCAAGGTGGGAACATAGGAACATCCCTGCAGGCAAGGTGCTGGAGGAGCTGGGGGTTCTACTTCTTCATCTGAAGGCCACTAGGGAAAGACTGGCTTTCATGTGGCCAGTAGGAGGGTCTCATTGCTCACACCTGCCCAGAGACACACGCCCTTCAACAAGGCTACACCTACTCTAACAAGGCCACACCTCCTAATAGTACCACTCCCTGGGCCAAGCATGTTCAAACCACCACATCCAGGATAGGTAGATCAGGAAAGAGGGTTAGAGCATTGGCCATTGGGTATGAAACTATTCTGGATAAGAACAAGAAGTTCTGGCTTGACATTCCACAAGCAAATGTGAAAATTCATGACAGAGGTGACAAATATTTGCCTATCAAAAGAAAACTAAACTAGATAAATTAAGGGGGTGGAAAATAAGGGAATGGAGAGATAACAGTGCTGCTATTTACAAAGATCTGACCATACACCGAAAACTTAATACAGTTGGATGGTGAGACAGAGAATCAGTATGCAAAAAAATATCATGCATACTTTTGACAAAATCAGAAGATATAATGGAAGAAATGAACCATTTGTAATAGGTAATAATGATAAAATGCCTGTTAACAAACAATGATGAACATTCAAAAACTAAATTAAGACCATTGTACCTCAGAAGAAACAAATATGACTGAACAAGTAAAAAGATAAATATTAATCTTACCTGGGAGGGTTTCTTATGATGGAAGCATTGTTCCACTCTACAGTAAGTTCAATTCTATTCCAACAAAATGTCAGTTATTTCATGGCTTAAATGCACTGGTTCTAAAGGTCATAAGAAAAATTAAATGACCAAATCCAGGCAAAGAGCAAGAGGCAGTGGTACACACCAGAAACAATAGCAGTCAAGATGGAAGGAAGAGAATCCAGGTCTAGGCCCTTGGCTCAACACAACACCAACCAACAAGGGAAAATATAAAAGGAAACAAGACAAAAATAGCTTGACCAGAGAAACATTTCAAAAGAAAGGATGTTCAGCTATTGAACCGTATTAAATGTATTTGCATTGGAAAGTACAATGCCATGCTTTAAAATAAAGCAACTGTGATATTGCCAGGGACATGCATCTCAAATGAGTATGGCAACCTAGAGTTTAAAGAGTGCTTGTGGATTGATATAAAAGTTGAGGGGAGAATGATGTTTCCAGATGATAGGGGTAGATAAGTTGGCAAAGAGGTGTGGGGCATTGGTCACTCAGTATTACACTACTCTAGATAGGAATGAGAAGTGCTGGTGTGGGATCGCATAGGCAGGAGACTGTAGAGATCCATGGTGTGCATTTCCAACAGCTAGAGGGGTAGAAGGGCAGAAAAATGACCAAAATACTTTGAATGTTCATGTATTTAGTTTTTGAATGTTCAATGTTGTATGTAATTATCAAAGACTAAATATAAAGGCATTATAGATTTCACCATAAAAGGATGATAAATAGTTGAGAAGACAGACATATTTACCTGGATTTATAGATTATACAATAAATATGTCTATGGATACATTACATGGTACATTTCACTACTTTTATGATTAGCTATTAGCTAAAAATAAATTTTATGGATACAGATATATTCATGTGAAAGCTATAAAATCATTGGAATCTAACTGATTCATTTTTTGGCCCACATAGCAAGCAGACTATATTATAAATAGATCAAAGAGTTAACCACAAAATATAAAAATCATAATTACACTAGAAGAAGTAACATCTTTATAAATATGGCATGGAATAAGCCTTTAAAACATGATTCAAAAATCAGAAACTTAAAAAAAAAAGTTGGTAAATGTTGCTATACATATCTAACATGGGGAGTGGGGGGAGAAAAGCTATAGTCAAAGCCAGAAAGCAAAACACATGAAAGAATACTTCAACTGATTAAACAAGAACAATCTCTCATAAGACGATAGAAATGGATGAGAAAAAGGCCAACTTCTAGCAAAAAATTAGATAAAAATATGAACAATGAGTTCACTGGGAAAGAATTGCACATGACTCTCAAACACATGAGAACACGTTCACTATTACTTGGAAAAGGACAAGTGAATATTAAAAATTACATGAGAACATCATTCTTCTTGGAATCAGAGAGCCCCAAGACCACAGCAACTTTTATCTGACCTCTGCTGCTATGAGTAACCTGTGGGAAAACCAGGACTCTCCTTCACTGTCCCTGTGGTGTTAACAAAACCATGATGAAAGGCAATCTGGCAGTACTTGTCAAACTTACACATATACCCTAGAAGTTCCTCTTCTGGGAAATTATCCAAGGGCTTCAAATGATGTTTGTACAAAGTTATACATTACAACATTTTTCCAGATGGTATGAAAACAACTTGAATCTCCTATAGGGGGCTGATTCAGTCACCCCCTAGTCTCCAGGATAGACAATCTCAGTAGCTCAGTAGCACTCAGACACAAAAGAGTAACTTTCTGTCAACTACCTGATGAGCAGTTCCAAGATATTCAAAGTGAAGAAAGCTCTGTGTACACAATGTCTTACATTAAAGGAACAGAAGCGAGCATGTGCCACAGCCATGGATGAAGCCAAGAGGCTTGAGGAAGATGAGAGGAAACGTGGGTCATGGCAGCCGCAGAGGAAGCCACCCATTAGTTAACTTCCACATGCCAACTGTCACTTTTCTCAGGGCTACCCACCACTCCTCAGCTCAGCCTACTTGAAGACCATGGAGACTGACATTATTCTCTTTTTCATTCCTCCTCCAAAAGCAATAATAATAATACACATACTAAACAAATACTTGTTTAATAAATAAATGCATGGGTAGAAATAATTGTGGGAAGCAAGACTGCACTGGGTAGCCTAGGATATTTCAATAATAAAATAATTTGTAAAATGAAATAGCAAGAATAAATGATAGCTGGGTCTCAGATTTACTTCATTTCCCATTCTCCCTTTCCCTCCTTTTGTGTAATTAATAATATTTAATCTCATTTCCAGGACTGTTGTTGATTAGACCAGGACTGAGAACATTCCAGTTGTCCTGAAATTCCAGAGGGCACCCTGTGCCACTCTTTAAACCAAAGAGTCACAGGGATGTTTTCAGATAGCTGTCACCTTTGTTACAACCCTTTCATATTCTCAGGTCAGCCCAGGCTCACAGTCTCTTTCTTCGGCCTCTATTGTGTAGCTCTTTCAATTTCAATGACCATTCAATGAGCTACAGGTTAGCACCCTGAATTGCAAAGGTAAATGCAGAGTCATCTGTGCCTCCCCAGTGAGAGCAATCTAGTGGAGGGACACCAATTGGTACTAATTACAAGGAACAGTAGGAATGAACCTCAGACACACGCGCACACACACACACACACACACACACACACACACACACACACACACAGGATTCTGTGTTAGCTTGGTAGAGCCAACTGTATTAAGTTACCAAATATCTGCTTAGTTAGGTCAGAAACCTGCTCTTTCCTAGCTCTGGAGGTGGAAAGTGTGTAATCAGGGTGTCTGCAGAGCTGTGCTCCCTCTCAAAGCTGTTCAGAGAACTGTACCTCACCTTTCCCAGCTTCTCATGGCTTCCTAGTGTAATGACTGCATCACTTCCTGTCCTTCTCTGTGTTTACAAAGGCTGTCTTAGTCAAAGGACATTTTTGGGGTCTCATTCAAAGGACACTTTCCATCACGGAGGGGTGATAATACAAGAATGATTGCAGCTGGAGATTTTTAATTTCATTACATCTACAAAAACCTTTTTGTTCAGCTGGTTTCACATTCACAGACTGACACGTGGATGTACACGCGGAGGGTAACCATTCAGCCCATTTATTAAAGGTGGCCTCTTACCATCTGTCAGTATCATATTATGCATATACTTTTTCATAGATTACAGCACTTTATTAAATGTTATGTTAAATTAAAATAACAGATGTGAAATAATACTTGAGTCTCAATCTTAAGCTATAAGACCAAGCATTTCACCATCCTTTCAACAAAACAAAACAAAACAAAAACTCGAGCAAATAAAAGGGACTAGCTAGCCGGGCGTGGTGGCGTACTTGGGAGGCAGAGGCAGGCGGATTTCTGAGTTTGAGGCCAGCCTGGTCTACAAAGTGAGTTCCAGGACAGCCAAGGCTATACAGAGAAACCCTGTCTCGAGAAAAAAAAAAAAGGGACAAGCTAGTGTGAAGAAATGGTGAGAGAATATCTCTGCTAAATTAGATTCTAACACTGATAGCAAAGGCTGTCACACACTAAGATATGGTAAAACATCCTGTATAATATTTTAAATGTTCACTCTGTATTTTCTAGGCAGGTTTAGAGTGGAATTAGGACAAGCTTACTAGATAGCTGTGTGACCTTGGGCATGTTACTTAACATCTCCTTGCTTAAGTACCTTGTCCAAATGGGATCCATGAATACATACTGGACAGCATTGGATGGCAACATTGTAAAGATTCAATGAGGCATAGAATGTAAAGCTGTTGGGACAGCTCAGTAAATATGCAGAGAGATTAGCTTCTGTAAGAGGAGATTCTCAGGTTTTCAACATGCGGAGGTACAAGAAGCCAGGCATCCTGCTCTTTCTGTCTTTATCTTCCTGGAGTTAAGTAAGCACTGTGGGCAATCTCATTGCAGGATGCTAGCTCCCATTGCTTCAAAGACTTGCAAGCCACCTGACAGACAATTGGAAAATCACTATTTTAAGATTTAGGACATTGGACAAAAGTCTGAGGTATGTTAATTTCAGAGTTTCAGAGCCCTCTGACTGGCTTATCTCTTGGGGGTCCCTGCCTCCCCCCCATGAGCTCACTCAAAGAGTCAAAGGAAGCTGTGTGGGGAGGTATCTTTGTTTAACATCTGTCAGTCATTTAACACCACTCATACCCCACAGGGAGACTGGAGAGGCTGCCTGAGAGCTAAATTTAAGCTGTTAAGGGTCTAAATACACTTTAGAAGGGGCAGATAACTGCTTCCTGTCTAGAAGAGATGCTAAACCTGGCATTTGCCAGTTCTGTATTCTTTTGGTGAGAATTATTCTCTCTTACCACACACAGCCCAGGGAGGAGTTATTTGTAGTCAGTTAAGATGTTTTAAGTCCCCACCAAGCATTTCTCCAAAGAGAATATTTACCTCTTCAAAAACCAAGGAATGTTTAAACATCTATTCTATTTTCTTTTATTTAAAATGGTTTCTCTGGTAAAATCCTTTAGCTGAATGAAAATTTCCAAGGCAGCCCAATTTCTTTCTTTTTTTGGGGGGGGGGTTCGAGAAATAAAATGGTTTCTCTGTATAGCCCTGGCTGTCCTGAAACTCACTTTGTAGACCAGGCTGGCCTCGAACTCAGAAATTCACCTGCCTCTGCCTCTTGAGTGCTGGGATTAAAGGCATGCGCCACCACGTCCAGTTTCTAAAGTCAATAAGAATCTTCTCATGATAACTGTATTTATGTGACTAAAACAATTTCATCATGTATATCTATAGCAAACCATTTTCTTATACAAGTATCTTTAAAACATACAACAAAAAGCACCTTGAAAAAGAAGGAAGACTTCTACTTTGGAAGAGGAGGTGATAGCCTAGACTCTAGGGCACCATTGTCCAATATCCTCAGCAGATAAAAATCCTCTTTCTATAGAGTATCACTTTTAACCAAAGGTAGATGTCATATTTTGAGAAATCAGGTTGAGAGAAACAAACTAAACTTGTGTTTGTTTCTTATAAATGGCTGTGAGCAATGTATCTAAAGTAGAATGAAATGTATGTTCTTCATGGGCTCTGGGGCCTGAGCTCTATCTGGAAGCAAGTGTGGCAGAACAGGAGAGTTTCATTATAGAAGACAGGAAACAGAATAAAAGAGAATGCAGGGAGGGGCCAGAGGATGACATAGCCAGAGGAAACCATCAGGACACACCCCCCCCCCCCTGTTTCCCCCAACTTGAATTCATTTCCCATGTTTAACTACTTCCCTTAATGCCATAATATTATGAATCCATCAAAGGACTGATCCATTCTTCAAGGCCAGCCCTGATGGCCTTGTTGCCCCTGGAAAAGACAATCATAAACACACCTAGAAGTAAGCTTTACTAATCTAGTAGACATTACATCCATTCAGACAACTCAACAATCCCAATTAACCATTGTATTTGAACTCCCAGAAGTATGTCTGAATCTTTGACTTGAAGGCCAAGTTACAGTGGTAAAGTATGTTAGCATCCGTTCTAGGCCTTGCTCAGCAGTTACCTAACAAGAGCCAGGTTGGCCTGGCTTGCTTCAAAAGGGACTCTTTGGCCTCTCTTTGCTCTCTCTGACCTTTTCCTCTCTCTGACCCTCTTGTCTCTCTCATCCTTTCTCTCTCCCCTTCCCTCTCCCTCCTCTCTCCACATGTTCCTGGCTGGCCTCTTCCTCTCTCCTTCTCCTTCTCCTCCTTCTCCTTCTGTGTCCCCTTTCTTTCTAACTTCTACTCCCTTCACACCTCCCCTTCCCATGCCCCTAAATAAGCTCTATTCTATACTAGACCCATCATATGGCTGTACCTCTGGGGGCAGGCACCCCCTCCCACTGCACCATACAAAACATAAAACACATCGCTTAGTGTGGAGACTCGGATTTACAAACTTGCAGGTTCACATTTTTTTGCTGCTGCATGGACTTTCCAGCCATTGGATTGCTAGATCTCTCCATCCAAACATTAGGGAATTGGTAAGCTTATTCCCCCACTGGTCAGCATAAATGGCCCCTGGTCCCAAAGGAGGGCTGTTAAACTCATCACCACCCTCTGGTGTCTGTGGGGACAGAGGTATCTGGCCCTTCTTGCTGACTCTTAGTCTTTGGACCTCTTCGCCTTGAGTGAGATCTTTCTCTCTCCTTGAACCAGTTTCTCTCACTCTCTGCTGGGAAATACTAGGCCTATGTAAACCATTCTCCTGCAGCTCAGGTACTAGCTTGCAGTTCAACCCCTAGTTCACCTCATGACAATCTGGTGAACTAGCCTGGCTGCCAATTCCCAGTTATTAATTTATCCTCAGGATGCTGCAAGCAATACAATTGATAACTTCTACTCTCACTCAATGGTTATGTCTTCCAGGATCCCTACTGGGACTCCCCTTGCTCTTAAAGGCTTCCAAATTCACAAACTAAATTTCGCCCCAATAACCACTAGATAATAACTCTAAATGGCCACTTAAACTTTTACAACTTTCTCCAGCAATCCGAAAAATGGAAGGTGTCCTATTCCACTTCTTTGAGTCTAACAGAACTATCTAGATTTTGTTTTGAACTTAATTTGCTCTGCCACTACCTCCACTGCCAGGTGTTTACTGCAGCGGGCAGTCTTAAATGTCTACTTCCTGGGAAATTTTTATCTCTGATTTCTTTCCATTCTGGTCTGCATCAGCTCTAAGCCAGCTGTGGCTGGAGAAGGGATCCCTTTGTGCTTCACAGACCACTGGAACTGCTCTGTGTGCTGCTCAGACACTCCCCTCTCCCCATCCCCCAGCCATGCCTGTGGTGACAAGGAGAGATCTTCTCATATGCACGTAATACCTTGTCTGCCAGACAAAACATGTCTATTTGCCCTTAAATGTTTATTCGGTTCTGCGGATACATATCCATACTTCTGTAGTTCCATTCTAAGGTATAACGAACATGTGACTTTCCTCCACTGGTGGGGCTATTGCTTCAGCGCCATTACCTAAGGGCAGTCACACGGCTTCCTGTAGCTTCAGTGCCATCTTAGTTGAAGGCAGTCTCATGAGTATCCACCATCTTTTTTTATGGACAGATAAGTTTATGCATGGTTTATAATAATTTAATTTAATACTACTTTAAAGATTTACAATAATAAAAAAGTAAAAGACCACTGCTTTAAGGATATGTTTAGCTTTGCTTTTGCTACTGCTATAAGTTATAATGTAACCTCTTTGTTTGCTAGATACAATCCAGAGCAAATAACTAAAAACACAGTTTGCCTAATTCATACATGCTTAATAGATACTAGCTCTCAATCCTGTCAGAAATCTGCTAAGTATAATGTTAAATGTTTGAGCTTATAATGATGACAGAGACTCCCAAATTGTGTCAGCCGTGCCCCAGCAAGGTCTCCAAGAAGATATAGGTAATGCAATGAAGGACTCTACCTGGATTGTGGTATGATAACCACTTAGAAACACTGCGTATGTGTGTTTCAGCATCTTCCCAAGTCTAGGCATTTATTCAAAATCTACATCTAGGACAGCTCCAGAGAAACAACCTACAGATGCTCCAATCTACTCTCACAGATGCTTCCACTGGACCTGCACCTTCTTACCCACAGATGGTCCCACAGACCCTGGACAGCAAGAAAACAGCCAACCCTAAGACTAGACCAACATCACCATACAAATTTTTATAGGTTTCCCAGAGACATGTACCTCCAAAGTCAGCAGGAAGTAGCTAAAGATCACTATGACCCTATTCCTGCTTCACCATCACCTCTTTCTAGTTTTTTCTTTTTTTTAAAATTTTAACCAAAATGGAGGAATGTTAGCATTCCTTCTGAGCTCTGTCCAATAGTTACCTAGCAACAGCCAGGTAGTCCTGACTTCCTACAAAGGAGACTGTTTGGCTTCTCTTTGCTCTCTCTGATCTTTTTTTCTCTCTGATCCTCGTCTTCCTCCTAGTCCTCCTTGTCCTCGTCCTTGTCCTCATCCTCCTCGTCCTCCTCCTCCTCCTTCTTCTTCCTCTCTCTCTCTCTCTCTCTCTCTCTCTCTCTCTCTCTCTCTCTCTCTCTCTCTCCTTTTGTTTCCCCTTTGTTCTTTGCCTTTACTCCCTTCTCAATTCTCCTTCCCATGCCCCTAGATAAATTTTATTATATACTAAACTGGTATGGTTGGTACCTTGCGTATAGCATGGGATGGCTGAGCCACCCCTTCCCATTGTATCATTCACTGCTCTACAAAACATACCCTTGATTTTACAAAACACATCAAAGTGTCTTCTTTAAACTCCTCCATAAAAGTGAAGGAAGCAATCATGAGGCACCTACATCAATTAAGTTAGGATCCCAAGGATAAATACTGTTGGGGTCAGGCCTGCGGTCCCACACTAGATGGACTAGTTCCCCTGGAAAGCAAACTGGGGCTTGTTAGGACTAGATGAGAGAGAAAATAAAACACTGAGTCAGTTGTCTGGTCAAAGCATATTCTGTTCTTTACTGAAAAATCTCTCTGGTTTCTTTTGGGACAACCTTACCCCAAGTCAGTTCTGTGCAGGCGGCTGGAAAGTGGCCAGGAAGTCCAAATTGCTGTGGAATGTCCCAGCTGGAAGCAGGTGAACTGGGCGAGGCACAAAGAGGCATTTAGCAGGACAAAGGAAGCCAGCCTGGCTGCAGAGCTAAGCCTTAGGTGGCCTGCCTTCAGAGGCATCAGGTCTGAACTTCCAGCCTGGAACAGGCATGGGGGAAGGGAGACCACAAAATATAGGAACAAAACCAAAATTAGAATCATTGTGGACAACAACCAAGATTTGCCCCTGGGAGATTTGACAAGTGCACAGGAAGTAGTTGAGAATATGGAGTCAAGAGCTCAAAGAGCTGATCTAAACCCAGCTTCATGGGATCCTGGTGGCACACAATGGATACAGCTGGGAACTTGTTGGAAATATAAACTCTCAAATCTCAGACCTACTGATACAAAATCTGCATGTAACAAGTTGCTTGATGCTTTTAATATACCTTCATGTAGGGAGGCATTCAACCGCTCCTTAAAGACGGCATCGACCGACTCAGCTGATCTCGTGCCCGACCACCTGGTGTACCACCTGGTGTAGAGTCACGAGGCAGTCCAAGACCACCTGGGGTAGAGTCACGAGGCAGCTGGGTGATTGGCCAGGACAGGGTATAAATAGGCTGCTCGCGGTGAGGTCATTTGCCATTTGCCATCAGGCTCTGCTAAGTTGTAAGCTGTAAGTTCCTGAGTAAACCGCCTGGAGAAGTAGCCTGGTTGTCTAGTGTCTTATTCCCGCTGGACAGGGTAGGCGCACGACACCTTCACATTTGAGAAGCATTGATCTAGTTAACAGATAGGTGGGGGTTCTCACATGATGTAACCTTCTCTGCTTGACTGTGGTTAGGATTTGGGTCTTGCTTCTGTTGAACAGAATATAGAAAAAGTGAAGAAGCTTTTCAGATGAATTTAATTTTTCCATTTTCAGTTTAAGAACTAGCACCTAAAATAAACCTGACATGATCAGGTAAACAGACTTTAGAAGGGGGAATTGGAACTTTCATGGGAAAACTCTATGGTGGATGGATGAAATAAGTAGTTGTTATGGCAGAGAAGTCTTTGGAGATGTATTGGTAGGATCCACCCATCAGCCATCAGAAAACAGAACCTTTCATTTGGCAGATGCAAAGATTGATTTTAGTCAGTAATTAAATTCATGTGTGTTGTTTTCAACTGTTAAGATATTAACAACAGAAGTCTGGTGCATTTAGGACAAATTATCTTCTCCTAGGTATCTAAGTATTAAAAGGATATAAACATAAAGTTAACTGTAATTTTAATTTTTCAAAACCTACTTTGAATGATGGCTCTTAAACACTTTAATCTTCCCTTTAGCCCACCAACCACGAGAGGTAGTGGAAAACAAAGGGTACGGGGGACTCTGGGACTCAGGTGAGATTGACATTTTTCTCTCCGGTGTCTCTTTTAAGGTGGGTTCTCGAAGGAGATCATGGGCTGCAGAAGCAACAGAGCTTCTTGGACAAGGTCCTACTGGGCCTTCATCCACAGCCAGGAGGTGGAGCTGATCCTTAGTCCTCTGTGCACCTTCCCTGCTAGAGGAGAGCTTGCCTCCAGGGAGTGCCCTGACCCTGGGATTCAGGGGAGACATCCATTTTCTCTCCAGTGTATCTCTAAGTTGGGTCAGCTCAGGAGACCACAGGCAACAGAGCTTCTAGGACAGGGTCCTACAGCCTTCATCTGCAGCCAGGAGGTAGGGCTGTTCCACAGTCCCCTGTGCACTGGTCTTGCCAGGAGAGAGCTGGTCTCTCAGGAGTGCTGACACAGGCTTACAGACTCACAGGAGGAACAAGCTCTAGCCAGAAACAGCTAGAACATCTAACACCAGAGATTACCAGATGGCGAAAGGCAAATGTAAGAATCTTACCAACAAAAACCAAAACTACTTGGCATCATCAGAACCCAGTACTTTCTCTTAACCCAGTTACGAGAAAGCCTATGCCATCATTCAAGCATGGCGGGCCTTGATGAACACAGACAGTCTGGTTTTAGAGCTTTATTGTAGAAAGGCAGGGGAAAGAGAGAAGGTAGAAAGAGAGAGAAAGTCCGGCCATGTCCAAGAGGAGACAAGGGGGAAGAAAGAGAGAGAGAGAGAGAGAGAGAGAGAGAAAAGACTAGAGAGTAAGAGAGGTAAAAGCTTAGAGAGAGAGAGATGTGGGAAGGGAAAGAGAGAGAAGGAGAGCTATAAAGTAAGAAAGCTTAAATAGAGTGAGGAGGGCCAAGCAGCCCATCTTATAGTGGGCTGCTATCTTGCTGTTGCTAGGTAACTATGGGGAGAAGTCTAGCCAGAAAGCCAGAAGCTTGGGACATTGTCTACATGACTGCTAGCCACACGCCTCTCTTGTGGGGACTGTAACTTCAACAGGAGCCAGAGGTCCAGGAGACATGATCTAATGCCTTCTGTCCCATGTAGGTGGAAATTACCTCCCATTGGTTACCACTGGGATTCAAGACCTCAGCTCTACTGGAGACCAGACTGTCTGTGCATAGCCCATTGCCCCACAGGTCCCCAATGAAGGAGCTAGAGAAAGTACCCAAGGAGATGAAGGAGTTTGCAGCCCAATAGGAGGAACAACAATAGGAACTAACCAGTACCCCCAGAGCTCCATGGAACTAAACCACCAATCAAAGAAAACACATGGAAGGACTCGTGTCTCTAGTTGCATACATAGCAGAGGATGGCCTAGTCAGTCATCAATGGGAGGTGAGGCCCTTGATCCTATGAAGGTTCTATGCCCTAGTATAGAGGAATGCCAGGGCCAGGATGCAGGAATGGGTAGATTGGGAGCAGGGGGATTGGCGAGGGTATAGGGGATTTTCGGGGGGGAAACTAGGAAAGGGGATAACATTTGAAATGTAAATAAAGAAAATATCTAATAATAATAATAATAATAATAAAAAGGTTACAGGGGGTTTGACTTGTTTAGAAATGTTTTCTTGGGGAAACTCTCATCTATATTGCTTGGTAATTGGCAGTTCACTTCACAGACCAGCAGTGGCAGCTCAAGCCATTTGCAAACACTTTATGGATATACCAGCAGTCTAGTTCAGTAGTGTCAGGTCAGTAAACATGAATCAACAACGGTGATATTACTTAGTAGAAACAGCTAGGCCTCAGCCTTGGCATTAGTTAGAAGGGGGGACTAGGGCCACTAGGAATGCCAGGAAAAGTTCTTGGCTATGCCTCTTTCAGCAAGCAAAGATCAGTGAAGACTTGAGACCAACAAGCATTGCACAGCTAACTCTATAAGTAAGCCTAGCTCAGCCCATCACTGTCAGTTGAATCCAGTATTTATTTATTTATTTATTTATTTATTTATTTATTTATTGTGGTTTTTCCAAGACAGGGTTTTTCTGTATATATCAGGCTGGCCTGGAACTCAGAAATCCACCTACCTCTGCCTCCCAAGTGCTGGGATTAAAGGTGAGTGCCACCACTGCCCAGCTTGAGTCCAGTTTTATACGACCTCCAAACATCACGTGTCCTCCACCAGTCTTGCCTTACCATGTGTCTTGTTTCACCACGTGAGTCTAGCTCAGCTGTTATCACTCTGTCAATCAATCTGAGTCCACGGAAGTGGCAAGAAGCTGTAGCATATCATTAAAAGTTTTTTTGGTGTGTTTTTCTCTATGGAGTCCCGACAAATGGAGCTTAACTATACAATGTATGGTAGACCAATACATATGTGTTGTTAGCATAGAATCCTTTATTACATGTCCTTTCATGTGTTTGCTTTAGCAGANAGCAAGATAATGCTGAAAGGGACCTGATATAGCTGTCTTGTGGGAGGCTATACCAGTGCCTGGTAAACACAGAAGTGGATGCTCACAGTCAGCTATTAGTTGGAACACAGGACTCCCAAGGTAGGAGCTAGAGAAAGTACCCAAGGAGCTGAAGGGGTCTTCAACCCTCTAGGTGGAAGAATAACATGAACTAACTAGTGCCCCCTGCGCTCATGTCTCTAGCTGCATATATAGAAGAAGATGGCCTAGTTGGCCATCATTGGGAGGAGAGGCCCCTTGGTCATACAGACTCTATATGCCCCAGAACAGGGGAATGCCAGGGCCATTACGTGGGAGGGGGTGGGTAGGGGAACAGGGCGGGGACATGGGAGGGTAAGGGAAAATTTCTGAATAACATGTGAAATGTAAATGAAGAAAATATCTAATAAAGAGAAAAAAAAAGAATATTTACCAGATAACATGAGTCACATGTTTTATGATTCTCATGGTTTATGATTCTCAGTCACTTATAAACTGCTGTGCAATGAATATGTAGCAGTGTGGACAACATAAATGAACATCTAGGGCACACATGTTGCATTTACAAAGATGAGCTTCCAAGACATGAATACTAAGTGTGCCTAATGAATTTGATTCAGTGATAATATTGGCAAGATCATTGTGATTTCTTGTATTATGTTTATTTATTGGAAAAGCCTATTCATTCAAGGTAGGAAAATAAACTCCATTAAGTGGAGTAGGTTGAATACAAGAGTATGATTTGTACATTCCATAAAGAAAACCCCACACATTTGTGGCTTAGGGATCTATCTTCATTTTCAAACCTGGATTATTACTCTATTCTGAGCCAGAAGGCTAAAGACAGATGCTCCAAGGTTATATGAAATATTATATCCAGGCAATTAGCTGTCTCTATACATGGTATAAGTTCTATGCCTTTGTGCTTCCTACATATTCAGGTAATATTTAATTCCTTCATAAATCTCTGACAGGGTTGAAGACTAGTAATAGTCTCTCAACTGAACTAAAGTTGATTTAGCATTAAAGAAGATGTTCCAGATTTTAAGGGATGGCTTTTAAATGGTAATACAAGTAGAAATCGAACATTATTCAGGTACAGAATTGTTAAATTTTCAAGTTAGGATAGATTATAGAATATCAAGTATAATATACTGGATGTTATAAGTGTATATCATACCTTACAATTTATATAATTGTTATAATTGTGTTCAATGTATATCTGAGAGAAAAGAGCCTTTTTAACTGAATAAAAAGGGAAAAATGTAGGTGCTTGTACTCTAATGCTAATGTGTGTTCCTCTAAACTGTTTGCATGAGAGTGTTTTTATGAAGCTCCTGGGAACTTACATTAAGTTAGTTCTAATTGGTAAATAAAGTTGCCTGCAGCTAATAGCTGAGGAGAACAAAGAGAGGCAAGGTTTTAGGTTTCCTGGGCTTGGGACCATGAGAAAAAGAAGGGAGGAAGGTTGCTACCATGCTGTAGGAGAAGTGTGTACAGAAGAGGATAGAAGATAGTGGCCATGGAAGGCAAAAACATGCAGGACGGAGAAGCGAAGCCACCATGTAAAGGGACTAAGAGAACATGGCCCAGAGGGCTGCTCAGGTGGGAAGCAATCCTGCATATGGATTTGTTCAATATTTCTAGTACATTACTCCACCATAACATCAGATCTTTGATGTGAGGCAAAATAGGCTCTGCAGAGGGTAGACAGGATAAAACAGACATTTCTCAGCACAATTTCAGTTTGTGCTTCTTTTCCTTTGTTTGCCTCTCTTGACCTGCCAATCATTGAATCATCTGGGTTTTTCTTCTTGACAGAAACTTTGGGAATTGGTAAAATAGTGCTGATTATAATTTCTCTGGCAAGCACAAACTAGTCAAAAACAACTTCAGATCTCTCGGCCTTTGGATGACAGTATGGCTGCTGTAGTGAAAATAAAATTAGAATATGAGATGAGTTCTATTCCTGCCTCTGACGATTGTCTTTTGCCTTTTCATGAACTGTCACATGCCACACAGTGACAAGCACTTACTTTTGGAAGCATCTTCTCCCCTTCATATTGGAATGCCTATTACTTCACATCTAGAATTCCATTTAGATATACTTAGTTACAATATCCTTTTAGGATATTTACATTTATACATCCCTTACTACTATGTTCTTTTAAAAAATTCACTGTGCATTCAGAGGTGCTTTTATTTTATGAATGTGAGTACCCCATTGCTGTCCTCAGACATTCCAAAAAAGGGCATTGGATCCCATTACAGATGGTTGTGAGCACCATGTGATTGCTGGGAATTTAATTCAGGACCTCTGGAAGAGCAGTCTCAGAGGTGCTTTTAAAAAATATTTATCTTACTTTTTATTTATGTGTCTGTGTCTTTGTGACTATAGGCCATGTATGAGTGCAAGACCCAAAAAGGCCAGTAGAGGGCATTAGATTTCTTAGAGCTGTATCTACAGGCACTTGGGAGCTGGAGCAGAGTTGAGAGTTCTGCATCTTGATCTGACTGTAGCCGGGAGATACTGACTATCTCTCAGGCAGCTAGGATTAGGGACTCAAAGCCTACCCTAACAATGATAAATTCTCTCCATCAAGGCCATACCTACTCCCTGGCTCCCATAGGCTTGTTCAAACCTATGAGTCCACAGTGGCCATACTTCAATATAGCATAATGCAACTTAATCCAACGTCAAAAGTCACCACAGTCTATAGCAGTCTCAGCAATGTTAAAGCTCCAAAGTTCCAAGTCTCTTTTGAGATTCATTCAATTACTTACTGTAATCCCATATAAAGTTGAAATTAAAAAGCAGATCAAACATCACAGGATATGCATTACCATTCCAAAACGTCATAGTGAAGAAATACTGGACCAAACAAGACCAAAACTCCGAATTCTATATTTCCATATCTGATGTAAAGCACTCTTCAGATTTCTAACTCTTTCATCTTTTTTGACTGCAACAAACTTCTTTCTCCTGGGCTGGTTCCAGTCCCTATTAGCATCTTTCCTTGGCAGCTATCCCATGGCTCTGGCATCTCTAACATCTTGGAGTCTTCTGCTGTAACTAGGCTTCACTGATAGACTCTCATATACTCTCTTCATGGTGCCAAGCCTAAACCTTTTTGTATGACCCCTTTAGTCTTGGGCCATCAGTTACAACTGAGGCTGCACCTTCACTAATGGCCTTTCCTGGCCTCTCACAGTGCCAAGACTCAGATGCTCTTCATTACCCCTTTATGCTTTCAAAACCGGTACCACCTGGGTGACTTTTACACATTATCAAGTCCAGCTACCAGCATGAGGTACAACTTTGGCAGCCTCTGTAATATAGCTTCTTTGTGCTCTCAGAAAACACTTCCCAGAAGTTTTCACCACAGTGATACTTGTTTCTTTTTAATGACTGCTAATTTATTAGCTCCAGCTAACCAGCATTAATTGTCCAAGTAACCTCTTCTATTCTTGACCCTAGAGCAAGAGCCACATGACCAAAGTTGCAGGATTCTGCTGCTTGCTTGAGCTGGAAAATGGTCCCCTTGTTCTATTACATTTTCACCAGCTTTCACTTTTCCAACTTTTTTTTTACTGCCTAAGCATGGCTGTCCTGAAACTTGCTCTATAGCTGACCTTGAACTCAGAGATCTGCATGGCTCTGCTTCCTGAGTATTGGAATTAAAGGCCTGGTCCACCAAGCCTGACTTAACCTTTTCTCCACTTGGAACTTGCTCTAACCAAGACTGGTGTTTCCAAATTCAAACTCCCCAAAACCACATTCCTCCAAACACATACATGGTTAGGCCTATCACTCCATACCCTACTCCTGGTATCAACTTCTGTCTTAGTTAGGGTTTCCATTGCAGTGAAGAGACACCATGACTAAGGTAACTCCCATGAAGGACATTTAGTTGGGGTTGGCCTATAGATTTAGAAGTTCAGTCTATTATCAAAAAGGTGGAAGCATGGCAGCCTCCAAGCAAACATGGTGCTGAAGCAGGAGCTGAGCATTCTGCATTTTGATCTAACTACAGCCAGAAGAGTCTGCCATTTCCCAGGCAATAAGGAATAGGGACTCGAAGCCCACCCCACAGTGTCACACTTCCTCTGACAAGGCCATACCTAGTCTAATGAGGCCCAAGTCCTAAATAGTGCCACTCCCTGGGCTAAGCATATTAAAATAATGCTATCATAATAACCTCCATTCAAATAACTCACCATAATGACTTATGATTTCAGGGCTGACCACTTAGTATTTGATAACCAACTTGGAAGCTCTTCTGGGGAAAAATATTTTCTTCTGCTCTTAGTATTCTTTAGGTGACTATAGTTTTTTATCTAGGGTTGGGGCCTAGTGAGATTTTCCCATTCCATGTTAACACATCTACTGGTATTGTCTTTGTTCAGGTGTTGTTTAGGCAACCATTCTGGTGAGGCTTCATGGATGTAGCTTGCCTGACATTTCTAGGAGGTGCAGTCTCACAGCAAATATACTCTTTCTCTGGATCTTACAATCATTCCTCTTCCACAATATTACCTAAGCCTTGAAATCAGGAATGGGCAAAACAACATGATTCCTAGCCACAACCTAAATATTTACTCTTACACCAATTGATAAGTATAGTTCTCACACCTTAACCCTTAACAAAGAAACTTCTCTTTGCAACGTATATGCTACAGAAAACCCTAACCATTCAAAAAAAAAAAAAAAAGTGAATATATGCTGCCTAGCATGAACTGAGGCAGCCACAGCACATGCATAAAGTACATGCTTAATTAGTAGTGAAATAAATGTAAGCATTTGTTGAGAACCTTATTAGGGGTAAACATAACTAAACAATACCAATGTATGGTTGCTAAATAGTTTCATGTCCATTTGACACAAGCCAAAGTCATCTAAGAGGAGGGAGTTTCAATTAGGAAAAAGCCATCATAAGACTGGGCAGTGGACAAGCCTGCAGAGAATTTTCTTGATTTGTGGTTGAATCAGGAGGTCCAAATATGAAAGTAACTTTTATTTGCCTGTTTTAATAGTATTCTCTGCAGCTTTCTGGTGAACAATTCACCCTTTATACCTCCTATTGAACTCTGGCTGAGTCGTTCAACTCAGCTGTTCTGGCTCTGCCTAACTCGTCTTCAAGCTGACTGATTCAATCTGGCTTCTCTCAGCTTCTCACTGAATTGCTCTGCTTGGCCTCAAACTAACTATGGCAATTTGTCATAAACTTCTGATTCCTTATTCTCTGCTTTCAACTGCTTCTCCTGACCTTCACTGAACTGCACATACAGACTCAACTCCACTTTACTGCATTCCCAACTGATTCACTTTCTCCCTGCACTTCTTTTAAATAGCTTTTCTTTCCTGTGCTGTTTTCCAGGGAGTTGGGCATATCCTATCCCTGATTTATTTTGTCAAATCTTTTCTGATTCTGCACGTTGTCTGCCCCTCAATTAAACATCACTTTTAAACATGGCTGCTTCCTTCTATAAACTAGACTTAATTTAATTGTTTGGGATTAAAGATGTGTACTAAGGACATGTCTGTATTCCAGCCAGATCACAGACCTGGTAGGTATTTGGATGTGATCTCTTGCCAGAGCAGCCATCTTGGTGGATTAAAATTGTGAGTGGTGCTATCCCTGGTGGTATTGGATTCTATAAGAAAGCAGGGACTGGAGAGGTGGCTCAGCAGTTAAGAGCACTGACTGCTCTTCCAGAGCTCATGAGTTCAATTCCCAGCAACCACATGGTGGCTCACAATGATCTATGATGCCCTCTTCTGATGTGTCTAAGACAGCTACAGTGCACTCATGTAAATAAAATGAATCTACAAAAAAGAAAAAAAAGGCAGCTGGACCAGCCAGGGGGAGCATGGCAGTAATCAAACATTCCCGCATGTCATCTGCATCAGCGCTTGCCTCTAGGTTCCTGCCCTGATTGAGTTCTGCCCTCACTGTTTAATTTTTTTTTATTTATTATTAGATAATTTCTTCATTTACATTTCAAGTGTTATCCCATAAGTCCCCTATACCCTCCCCCCGCCCTGCTCCCCTACCCACCCACTCCCACTACTTGGCCCTGGCGTTCTCCTGTACTGGGGCATATAAACATTGTTAGACCAAGGGCCTTTCTTCTCCAATAATGGCCAACTAGGCCATCTTCTAATACATATGCAGCTAGAGATATGAGCTCTGGGGGTTCTGATTAGTTTGTATTGTTGTTCCATCTATAGGGTTGCAGACCCCTACAGCTCTTGGGTATTCTCTCTAGCTCCTACATTAGGGACCCTGTGTTCTGCCCTACAGATGATTGTGAGCATCCACTTCTGTATTTGTCAGGAACTGTCAAAGCCTCACAGGAGACAGCTATATCAGGGTCCTTTCAGCAATATCCTGCTCTGCCCTCACTGTTTATGATGATTCATTGTCCCTGTGCTCCCTAAATGGCTTTTGGTTATTGTATTTCATCACAGCAATAGTAAGGCCACCTGCAATACTAATAATATTGGTAAAAAGTAATGAGTTGGCGTCTTTAAAATCTGAATCCAGGTTAAGTAATATGTATGCGTTTTGAATTGATTATCTTAGGAAAGTTAAAACACAAAAAGTAAGACTCTTTAAAAAATTACCAATGCTAGAAAATAATATTATTTGAGCTGAAAGCTTTTCTTCCTAAAGCTTTCGTAATTACCCTTTATATTGATGTCTTGACTGAAAGTGAAAAATATTATATAAGGAAAACTGAGACCCATTAGAATAAATTAGCCAATCTTTAAATAAAAGCACTGCAATGGTACAAAAATTGAGATATTTGATTTTTGCTTTAACTTCTAATAACAATTGTGGAGGGTTCACAGGATATAAGCAGGAATATGTGATGCAAATGTCTATATTTGAATAAACAACACTTATGCCCAATACCCTAGCCTGCTCAGGGACATCTGAATGCCCCAGATCCAGAAGCTAAAGGTTAGGGCTTAGTGTATGGCTTCACCTTCAGGGCCCGGCTTGAACTCTCCTCAAGCAGTTCCCATGGTCCAGTGTTGAATGTCATTGAGAATAGAGCTGTTGAGGAAGTGACAGTAATGGGGAGAGGTTTCAGTGACTCATGTGACCTGTGGCGGTATTTCCAGGGATTAGGATGTGTTTTCTCTGAAAATTTCCTGTGAAGTGTTTCACTGTTTTCATTCTAGTCTTCTCAAACACCAGTTAATCTACCACAGCTCTGTAAATTTCCAGCCTGGAAAGCTATTTGATTTGGAAATCTGAATACCTCATTTGATCTGCTAAAAAAAACTCTTGCTGAGACAGGAAAGAGAGCTAGGCAGGAAGCAGAGTACTTAGGTATGCTTTAAATTAGTAATAGAAGGACATCAGAAATATTATCAGAATAGCTTCTCCAAGAATGCCAGCATTTGCTTCTTAACCACAGATGTTACTGGATGCCATACACTGGCTTAAGAAACATGGGGAAAGTAGGCAGTTAAAAAAGTAGGAATATAATCTATAAACTGAATTAGATAAATTTCCTGACTTGTTTTCCTTTCAGATGAAGGACTAGTAACAAATATTTGAAAAAATCAGTAAGTGACTCCTTCTTTCTGTCTCTTTTATCATGACTTGGCCTGGAGGAAGGTACATTGCAGCTGGCCAAAGTCCCTCTTCATTCCCATAATATCTGGACGCTCAATGTCATGGATCATTGTCAGGAAAGGAGACTGAGTTACTGTCCTATTGCTGGGAAGAAACACCATGACCAAGGCAATTTTTATGAAAGAAAGCATTTAATTAGAGGCCTCTACAGTACAGTGGAATATAAATACTGGAACAGAGAAAGAGGTACAGCCTAATCCTTAGGAAGAAAGATGAAGATCGAGACACAATTGGCCTAGTGTGGACCTGAAAGCCCACCCAAGAAACACACTTTCTTCACCAAGGTCACACTGAGCTCAATAAGTCCACACCTCCTAATCCTTGTAATCTTTCTCAAATAGTGTCACTCCCTGGTGACCAAGCATTTAAATACATAAGCTATGGGGACCAGTCCTACTCAAACCCCCACAAAGACTACAGTGTAGAAGTCAGTGTTCGTAGCACAGGTCGTTCAAAACTGCTACCATGGAACAGGTTAGTCTCAACCTATGTTCTTCATGGTGTCACTAGAATAGTTGAACTAATTAACTCATATCCCAAATCCACATTTTTATATGTAAAGCTTTCTGGCTAGAACTTTAATCTTTTCAGATCCCCCTGCTGTGTGTATTGACAAATTTTTATCTTTTCTGATACAGCAGCAGATCCCAAAAATTACATCATGAGTTTTGAGATAGTGGTTAAACAATATGATCTCATTTTTCATTGCTTGATTTGTTCTCCCACTGGACTTGACTTTGAAGAACAATTGCTACATTTTTAGTCTAAAAATATAACTAAGTAGCCTGACCTCTGTATTCTTCAAAGTCTCCAGGCACAGGTTGGTCTCTCAGCTCCCTCCCTTCACATTGCCTAGCAACAGGCAGACTGCGGTATGGTATTGATCATTTTACCAGCCATGTGCACTTTCCTCAGTGGGCAGGTCTGTTGCACCTGTGAAAAGCAGCCCTGGACTGACACCTACATTTTAAACAAAAGTGATCTCCAGGGCTTTAGTGGTCATTCACAGTGAGCCTCCACCAAGCACTTTCTGTACACGGAATGTGTCTTAAACATGTCAAGAACTTTAATTAGGCATTTCAGTAGAGCAGGGTGTATACTCACTCATGATTCTGAATGCCTCTGTAGATCTCTGATTATACAGATGTTCATGCAATATGGAAAGGAAACAGTCGTTTACTGGATGTTATAGAACAATTGAAGATAAAAGTTATGACCAATATGAGGCAAGTATAATTGATTAAATTATCATTTTTTTTTATTTATTTTATTTATTATATGTAAGTACACTGTAGCTGTCTTCAGGCATTCCAGAAGAGGGCGCCAGATCTCATTAAGGATGGTTGTGAGCCACCATGTGGTTGCTGGGATTTGAACTTATCACCTTCGGAAGAGCAGTCGGGTGCTCTTACCCGCTGAGCCATCTTACCAGCCCCCTAAATTATCATTTTTAAAGACAGTGAATGGAAGAACCTTTTAGACTTAATAATAAATAAAACTTGTAAAAGTAAAAGCAAACAAAATATGTCTTGAAATTATAAATCATTCATTTCTTGCATTTTAGATCCACTTTAGGTTCTAAAGAACAAAAATATTTGGTGGGACCTTGACTCTTTATATTGTTTTGGAAGTTCTGTTTTGCTTCCCTGGATCAACTTTTTCTTCTTCTTCTTTTTTTTTTTTTTTTTGTTGATGAGACAGGCTTCCTTTATTCTCAACTTTATACCAGAAAATCCATACTCCAATTCAATGTACACCATTATTTTATAAGTTTACCTAATGACTTAGTACACCAAAGACTGCTGCTTCCCAGTCACTTCATATCTGTCCTTTCAAATGCATATATTTATACAATATATATGTATATATATGCATGTATATTACATGTATATGTAAACATACACATGCATACACACATACTCAGTCATTTTTTTAAAAAAGGGAATGTATGTGTATATATGTGCATGTGTGAGAGTATATGTGTATGTGTGTGTGTATATATATATTTGTAAATTTAACAAGGAAATGACAATGTCTTCTAACGCACAAAGATAAATAAAACTAACAAGCAAAGCAAGCATTGGCAAGGATGTAACAAAATCAGGAACTTTTTAAATTGCTATTAGAATTAGAAGTTGTATTTTCCTTGCTTATCACTAAAAATGTTATATATTGTGATGTCTTATGATATTAAAGGTCCTCCTTCAAGTGTTTACACATGATCAATGATACTCTGTATCCACATTAAAAGTCCAGTCATGAATGCCCATAGTAGTGTTCTTGGTAGTAGTGAAAAGGGAGAAGAGAAAAAGATCAGGCTTGGAGGAATGAGAAACTGGGGCATCCTTTGGTCTAAAAAAGGATAGAATAGCACTTAGAGCAGAAAGAGAACTTGAAAGTACCATGCTTAGGTAAAAAGCCAACCACCAAAATGTCACACACCGTAGAGGAATGTTAATCCAGCAACATGGCAACAAGGGACCACATCCAAAGGTATGATCTGTCTGTAATTCAGACTTGCCCTAGATTACAGCATGATCTGGTTAGACATGCTGTTAGCCCACACCTTTAATCCCTAAAAATGAAGGTAAGGTTAGTGTGTAGAAGAAAGCAGCCATGTTTGAAAGTAATGTCTAATTGTGGGGCATACAAAGTGCTTATTCAGAGTCATATTTGACAGAGTGATTCAAAGACAGGATATACTCAACTCACATGAGAGCAGCAGAGGATGAGAGGTTACTAAAGAGCAGCAAGGAATAAAAAAGAGGTGGTTTGATAGGTGGTATTTGTATATGGCAGTCTTGCCAGGACAGTTTTACAGTTATAGGTTACAGAGTGAACAGCTAGATATGGGTAAAGACAGAATTAGCCAGAGAATGAGAAGGAGCCAGAAGATTAGAACATATTGTCAAAGATAGTATGCCAGGAAGAACAATTCAGTCAGAAGCCAAGAAAAGCAAGATTTAATTAGTCAGCTTGGAAGATTAGATTGTATGGAGGTTATGCACTTCTAGGCCCAGGCCTAGGGATAGTTAGAAAGCCTCTGGGCTCAGCTGAAGTCATGCACTCACACAGCTTGAGTACAGCTCTCATCCTATCACGAAGTCATCCTCTCACTTCATCTGAGGAAATAAAGGCAACATTTACATTTATGCACACTGATTCTGTATGTATAAATCATCCAGAATTGGCAAATCCATAGAGGAATAAAGTAGGTTAATATTTTCTCAGGACTGTGAGAAATGGAGTTGAGGGAATAAATGCTAATTGATTTGGGTTTGGTTTGGGGTTGGGTGATGCACTGATCTGTGGGTTTAGCAATGCATCATGAGAAGTCATTTCATTTAACTCCTGAGTTCATTTAACACCAGAACCTAGATAGGTCATGGATATTTTTGTGCCTTACAATCATTCCAACCCATCTACCCTGATGGCCCCTGGGCCTTGAGTGCAGGGGAGTGATACAGATGTCTCATCCATCTTGAGGGCAGCACTTTGTAATCTCTTATAGATGTATGATTTTAAAATCCTTTAAGATTTTACTCCCTCAGGTATCCTTTACAGGTATGCTTTTGTCTTTTAATTCACCTTTCTGTGTATAGGTTGTTCCACCATCTATTTCCTACCTCAGCTATAGGCCATTCAGCTTTAATTGACAGGTCTTGTATCCATACAGTACATAAGAGATTTTCTATGTATATCTCTATCCTTTAGCAAGACCAGAACTCAGATGTTTTGGAAATAAGAAAATGTGCCCCTTTATATTTACTGGTAAACCCAATAGTATCATCGCCAAGAAAGAATGTATAGTATTCCCACCTCTGCTCGCTTTACCTCCTTTGCACACAACCTAATTTCAATTTTGCAAGTCAAAGAATCCACTTACCTGTGTTCAGCTGAAGATCTTACAAAACCAGAACTGAGTTTGCTGAATCCACCATCTACTGCAGAGACATTGCTCTGCTTTTATTCAAATGTGAAATCCTTTTTATCAAAGCCTTTTAAACAAGTTCAGAGACTTCAAAGCTGTAGTTTATATAATGGCTACTTATGCCCTTTAAGACTTATGAAGAAAATTTCAGATGCAGACAGAGATGATAGCAGAATTTTTATGGCCTCCAGATGTCCATCGTCTTGGTTCAGCAATCTTAAGCCATTGACCAAGCCTGTCTTACCTGTCTGTCCACTACCTTACCTTATGTACCTCCTTCCCCCCATTGTCAAGTGACATTGGAATGAATACTAGACAACAAATCATTTTCCATATAAGTATTTCATTCTTTCTAAACTTCAGATATTTCTCCCATTATATTTTCAATGTCACAATCAAAGCCCAGGAAAGCAGTTTCCAGTAAGACTATAGGAGGCTGTAGGCCATGAAGATCCATAAACTCTTGGTAAGCATGATTAATAGGTAGTGACTAATTGGCAGAATCTGAGACACCATTCTCTATTGTTGCTATTAAGTAGTGTGATGCAGTGTGTAGATAAGGACTGTAAGTATATATTAAAGAAATGGTGTTGATCATAGCTACATCTACACCCCACTTCAGTCTCCTACATCAGACAGCTTGACAACTGAGATCAGAGAAGAAAGGCTAGACTAGGTATTTGTCATCCCAGAATGTGCTTTCCATTCAAATTCTTGCTGGAAGATAAGGAGGAAAGGATGTAAGTTCTTTCAGGAGGGATACACTAACTGACTTATTCCTTACTAAACTTTCTCTCTTGGCAAGTCAGTGCATGAAGAAAAATGCCAAAAGTGAGCATACCCAATTGACTTCCCTGCTCCACACTCCCAACTAGACATGTTCCCCTAGGCAGGACCAGGATCAGGCTGAGAGACCACACAGTGAAATGTACTTTGTCAGTGGGAACTCTCTGCAGGGACTCTCAGAGGCTTTTGTAGCTAATGTTAGATGAAGTACAGGAACAGTTCCTGCCTCTGCTATTTGTGTTGCTTCTAGACATTGGTAAGAAAGACTGGAGTGTACTACCACTTGGTGTTATCCACAGAGACAACATGGCCTAAGGAGGCACTTTCTTTGTTACTCTAGCAGGTTCAATATGGCTCAGTGAAATAGTCAACACAGGGAGAAGAACGTTCATATCTTGGAGTGGGTCACTCTGTGGCCAGCAGCCTTTCTTCAGAGGCCTGGAGGTCTCCTGACTTCAGGCCATGCTTCTTTCTGATTTTCTGGAACTCATTTTTAGACTGTTTTCTATCCCTTCCACTGGTATCAGTTTATAGACTCTCCAGTCTGGCGAATAGTGCCTCACCTAACAGTGACCATGCCTCACCATCTTCTCCTGTGGTGTTCATGTTCTGTGTCCTCTCTCACAGGTCACCTGTCATTGCTTCTTAGTCTTCGTGTTTTCTCCATTTGACTGTGAATGGCTGGAAGGGTAGGAGACCACACCCACCCTCTGAATCTCGCTCACCATTGTATTCTCAGTGCTCTTATAGTACTAGGCACAACATTTAGCATGTACAAGTGATTTCAGTTTACAATATCCTATGGATAACAGGTTTGAAGCAAAACACCAATAAGGGCATTGAAGTGGTAAATAGTTAAAGTTTGCTCTATGCTCCCAGCAGATGTGTGCATGGTTCTGCACCTGCCTAAGAGCTCTGGATTCATGAGTGAAACACACACATGCTGGCTTATTTTTAAGATGCCTTAACTAGCTTAATGGGTGGGCACTTCCAAACCCCCTCATGGCTAGCTAGCACACACTCTCCTCTGAGATTCTTGAGTTAAGTCTTTCTAAATTCTATACTTTATCCCTGCTATCCTGGACCCAAATGGGGGAGTGGCCCCTGGGACCGCTTATCTCTGATTCTTCCATGGTTGGTTCTCTGCCTTACACAGCTCTCATGTTTGTGTACTCTAACTCCCTTCTGCCCTGTTGATTTTTCTTCTCCCTGTCCTGTGTTAACCTCTTTGGGAATCCTCAAAGTTCTGAGAATCCTCTGCCCAGCCATTGGCTGCTGTCTCTTTATTGACCAGTCAAAAAACCAACTGTTATCAGAGACCTGCAGAAGATGTGCGAATTCCCATGTAAGCACAAATCAAATCCCTATCAGGGTATTGATAAGTAGTCAAGGCTAGAACCTCAAATGGATTATGTAACATGGATTATTGCAAAGAGGGAAATAGGAGTAAGGAAAGCGAGCAGGCATGCACCTTACTGTAGTTCCTGATTAGCTGTTCTGATGACACCATGTGCTCTGTTCTAATGGCAGTCTCTCACACAGAAGCTCCTACCATTGAAGAGAGGTGAGAGGCCAAGGTGGTGTGGTCTTATGGTATTTTAGAACCCAGGTCCTAGAGGCTCCCTTCTGGAATGAGAAGATTCGAGTTTCTGAAGACGTTATTCTAAAGGTTAGATGCTTTAGTCTCCTATTTGAATTACAGCTTTACTGTGAACAAGTTTTAGTAAATAATGGTGCAGCCTTCCCTGTGGGAGAATTTACAGCCAACCTCAATCTCTTGCTAAACAATTCTCAGTTAACAACATTAAAGTTTTCTGTTTTTTTTTTTTTCTGAAAACACTTTCCTCAGACATCTATCTATGTGAGCAACATTTAGAAAAACTCACATAGATTCCACTTGCCCTCAATGTACAAACTTTTTAATATACTTGAAAGCAAAGCCTTGTAAGATTTCAAGAAAATCAACCAGTTTTAGTTTGAAAGAAACATCCCCACCTGATTGTCTATAGATTTGAGTCTTAGGTCCCCTGCTGCATTAATTTATGTTACTATAATCATGATGAGCAGTAACGTCTTTCTCTAGCCCGGAGTCTTCATTTTCAAATTGCTGATAGTTGAAGTCATATGCTGACTTATTCACAGAATATAAACAACTAGCTCTGTTGCTTTGTTTAGCTCCCAAATCATTCCCTATTTTTAGATCATTACTATATTTGAGAATAATGGATAACCTTTGGTTTCTTATGTATGTCACAGCCTGAATTTAGGAGTAAGGCAAAGCCTTATATGTGGAAGAAAACCATGTGGCTTTTTTTTCTTTTCTTTTGAGACATCTAAGTTGATAAGGGATTCCATTCAATACTTTTAGTGTCAATTTATTTAGATGTGTTGAGACGCCCCCATCTCCTGCTTGGTCAGAGGCTCTATGGTGGCATCCCATCTTTGCCTGTGGGTTTGTGTTGTGTATGTTGCACATGGTAGTGTTTGTAAAGCACTTGCAAGTAAAGCCCAAGCTCCTGTGTACTTGGCTTTGATTCTCCTAGGAGGGAAAGGCAAAGACTTAAAGTTCAGTGTTGAAGTCTGGGAATCGCTGAACAAACCACTCAGTCATCGATCTCAGTTAGAAAGAGCTGGTTTATTGAATGCTCACTCCAAGACTGATTGATCAGGGCAATAGACCAGACTCAGGAGCTGACTATGGTCACAAATGTTTCTCAGGGCCAGTTTATTCAGGCAAACAACAACAACAACAAGCAAAACAGACCAACCAACCAACCAACCAAACAAACAAACAAAAAACTCCACAAGCTTGTGTACAACTGCAGGATGCACTATCCTGTGGTCAGCTCTGACTCAACCTGAACAGAACAGTTCTAACTGACTTTTATTCTGATTGGTCCTAAGTGGAGCTTATGGTTGTGGAATTTCTTAAAATTACCAAAGCTCAGAACATAAAAAGGTATGTAGTCAGCTTGAGTCTACTCCGAGTCGAGGTGTTTCTCTGCATCAATAACAATAAGAAATGACTGGCAGGATGGAAGAAAATGGGTGCAGCAGTGCTGGGGGAACAGGCTTCAACATTAACAATTAGGTGGCTGTTGAGAAAGGATTTGACAAGTAAGAGAGTTAATTTTAACTATCACTTAGCTGGGTTAGTGACAGGAAGTAGCTGGTGAAATATTCTATTGAGTCAATGATGGCCTTTGAGGATGAAACTGGCATGCGAATCAGTTGACTGAATCAGAAAATCTGCTATCATCTGATTAGGCCTAAAGAACAAAAACTTGATCTGGGATAACTGCATTTTGTCCTCAAGCTGGGGGGATATGCTGGGATTTTTCAGCCTCTAATGGCATGAGACCACATTAATCAACATGGCCTTTGTGTATTGGTTCTGCTTCTCTCAGAACCCTGACTAGTCAATGGGGTGCACAAGGTACTGAAATATTAAGAAACTGTTAGAGGAAAACATGGAAAAGAATGTCCTACTAGGAAGTCAGTGTATTCCAGATGGTATGATGATGTGCATGTCAGAGAAAGTGTGATTTCACAGCTTCCAAATATATGGAGGTACTTCTAATGTGAACCCAAATCTCCTATGCAGTAACTGTATAGGTGTAAGATTTCACATAATTCTTTAGTACGTCTAAGAGTTGTGATCCATCTAAACTACTGTGACCACCTAAGTTTAAAGGTCATGGCCCAGGGATTGCCTGAAGGTATTCATGGGGACTTGTGGATACTCTTATACCGCTCCTGAGACCAGTTTGTGTTTCCTATGCTTCCACTGCACTATCTGGAGGAGTGTACCCGTCCAGATTAACCAATAATGCACTAGTGATCATGGACCCCCCCCCCCCAGTTGGAAGCCAGAGCCCCTTAGCCACAAGAATACAAGATGTAGTTACTTCTCACTCTGTTCCTGTACTTCCAAGCAGTCATGATGTACCTAAATAGCTGTTGTGGAGGAATTTTAATCTAGCGACAAGGTTGCTCTGGCAAGGGATCACAGGCAAAGACCTTCTAGGTCTGTGTCATCCTGCTGGATTACAGACAACTCATAGTACACACCTTTAATCCCAAACAGTGAAAATAAGGTTTTTAGAAGGAAGCAGCCATGTTTGAAAATGATGTCTAAATGAAGGATAGACAAAGTGCCAAAACATTTGATGGAATGAGTCAGAGGTAGGATAGACCCAACTCTTATGGCAACAGACGGGAAAGAGAGGTGGCTGAAGAGCAGTGCAGACACACACACACACACACACACACACACACACACACACACACACACAGAGAGACAGACAGAGAGAGAGAGAGAGAGAGAGAGAGAGAGAGGGATTAAATTCAAGTTCGATAAACTCAGTTCAGTTTGGTGGAGTTCAGGAGCAGTCTTTCCAAGCAGAGCAATTCAGTCAGAAGCTGATAAAATCTAATTTGAATCAGTCAGCTTGAAGAGGAGTTTGAACCAGATCAGCTAAGTTGAATCAGTCCATCAGAGTTCAGAAAACTAGAAAGGGTGAGTTTGTTTAGCACTAAGCCTACAAAATGACAATTATATATGGTGAATTAAAGTTATTTTTACAAGCTATATTATGGTAACTATTATGATTACAGTGCTGAAGATTAATTCAATTTTTTGAGCTTCAGCCTCTTCACCAAAATTGATAGGTTTTAGTAATTTTAATTTTGCAGTGATTCCTAGCTCTAACATTCCAAAACCTAATTTCTGTATAAAGTGTTTCCTTGTTCTATGATTCTCGCTCTCTCACTCCTTCTCACCCTCTTTCCCCTTTTCTTCCCCCTTTCTTTCTCTCCCCCACCTCTTCCTCTCTTCTCTACAAGGTAGAAAATGTCTTTGTTTTCTCATAAGATATTGTAATAGATGTATCAGTGGACAGGTAACGGAGCTTAGTGGGTGTAATAGATGTGTGTGCAGACAGGTGACAGAGCTTAGCAGGTACCTTCTTCACATTTGTTTCTTTCTATTTCTCTCAGCTGACCCTGTGTCTCTGTAGCATAGACAATGTTAGAATTTATTTTCACCTTCAAGTCTTGTTACACACAGTCAACGTAAGCAGTTTCTGAGTGCTACCTCAGACAGGTCTCAAAAGGTGGAATGAGGTACATCCCTGGCCTTTCACAGGGCTCCAAAGCTGGAATGGAATGCATCCATGACCTTTCACCAGACCCTTCTGCTTAGGCTATTAGTTAGAGAATGTATCAAGTCCAAGGTCCAATGTATCACTCCCTTGGCAGAAGCTCCTGGACTCTCTAGCTCTCCCTTATTCTGGGAAAGGAGATGCTGAGATTGTATGCTGAGGGGTTTAGTTTCATTTTCCTCCACGGACAGCAACAGCTGCCTCTCCTCCAGTGCATACAGAACTCTCTTCTGTGCTTCAGGCTCATGGGTGATGACAGAAATATGCAGCCTTACAAATGCCAACACCCACAGCCAGCACAGGGGTGCAGGATTCATCTGCCAAAGCCTTTGATACCCTGTCAGGAAAGGCAACAGCTGAGAAAAGCTATGTGAGAAATATTCTTCATGTAGGTGGCAAAGGTTGTTCAGATTCATAAATCAATTCAGTGTGTATGCATTCTCCAAGGGTGGAAAAGTGGTGAGTCTGCATAGGTTACTGGGTGACGGCAGAGAAAACGAGAGCAAACATAGCCATGCTACACGGTCATCTTCATGGGGGATGAGAAGAATTTTGTTTCTTTAGAGTTTTTCCCTACACTGAGAGACCAGTTGTTTTGAGAAATAGCCTTATGAGTGCTCCCTTCCTCATGTTTAAGCATTAGGCACTGAGCATTTCTAAGAGACCTTTTTCCCCACATAAAGTGACCATGATAATAGCATTCAGATGTCTGCCTCACAGGTGTGCCTCCTCAGAGAGCATTTTCCCCCAGTGGACATACTATGCTGCCTCCTTTAGGTACAAACAAGAGACAGTTCACACCTGTTGTTCATACATAGCAAGTCTTAGTTTTAAATTTAGTAATGAATTAAAAAGTATCACCAGGATTTGGAGTGCACCCCACAGCATATGGGAAAATGCATGTGATCATATTTGGAGGGAAGTCCTCTGACCAGCTAGGCAGTGGTTAATCTCTGTAATCTTTTAAGGGCCTAAAATTCATGCTATGATACCTCTGAGCACAGAAACCCAAGTAGGCTATTAAAATAGTGTTTTACCAGTGTAAAGGCATAATCCAGACCTCATCTTAGAGAAATTCTGTAGAAATCATGTATTTTATTTGTGCTACTTTGAGAATATTAATGCAGACTGTGTGTATGTATGTGTGTGTTTATGCCTGTGTAAATATGTAGTAGTTATTAACATGTCTACTATTCTTTTCTTTAGTGACTAGTTTCACTAGTCTCATCTGATCATTTGGAGACCCTCTTTAGATTATTCTGTGTCTTTGGTTAAAACATTTTACTTTAGGATCAAGGTAAAATTTTGTGTTCTTTTCAGAGACTAGATTACACATTGAACTCACTGTAAGACTTCTGATGAGAAATGGACAGTGGACGTCATAAATAGTATAGTTTATTTTTCAGTGTCAGCATATCATCGCCAATTGTTTCTTTACCCCCCTTATCACACAAATGCATATAAATAATAATTTAAGTGTCTCCTTACTTTGTAACAATCTGTTAGGCCAGTTGTTGTCAAATATGTTTAAGAGAGAGTCCAAACTTTAAAGTACTTTTCAAAACACTACAAAACATGGCTAATTAACTATGTGTTGTACAACCTAAGAGTATACTTTAGGTTTATAACATAAAATGAAACTTTCAAACATGAAATAAAATTATGGAACCAATATTCTTAACTTCTTCCTAAGTTTTCTGGAATGTTTATTAGTTTTTTTTAAATTTTTTTATTAGATATTTTCTTCATTTACATTACAAATGCTATCCTAAAAGTCCCCTAAACCCTCCCCCATCCCCCGCCCTGCTCCCCTACCCACCCACTCCCACATCTTGGCCCTGGCGTTCTCCTGTACTGGGGCATATAAAGTTTGCAAGACCAAGGGGCCTCTCTTCCCAATGATGGCTGACTAGGCCATCTTCTGCTACATATGCAGCTGGAGACACGAGCTCTGGGGATACTGGTTAGTTCATGTTTTTGTTCCACCTATAGGGTTGCAGACCCCTTCAGATCCTTGGGGACTTTCTCTAGCTCCTCCATTGGGGGCCCTGTCTTCTATCCTATAGATGACTGTGTGCATCCACTTCTGTATTTGCCAGGCACTGGCATAGCCTCACAAGAGACAGCTATATCAGGGTTCTTTCAGCAAAATCTTGCTGACATATGCAATAGTGTCTGCGTTTGGTGGCTGATTATGGGATGGACCCCCGGGTGGTTTATTAGTTTTTATTCTCCACATTTCTCATCCTCTAGCACTTGATAACAGGTGCAGAAGGATGCTAAAAAGCTAGTTCAAGAACATAATAAAATAAAAAACACATCATGTTAAACTTAGCTGAATTCTAGAAAAGGTTAGTAGTGTCTTCTTTAGTGACATAATGCCTTTAGTCCCACTTGAGGCATAGATAATATGTGAATGTGTAGATAATACTTGCTTAAACCCAAGAATAAAAACATAGTTGATGGTCAACCATTTGATTGTCCCAGGGGGAAAGAACACATTGCGATCCTCCCTGTGCTGAGCACTTCAGACTGGGTTTTAAGCATCCAACTGTCTTCATTTGCAAGGCATCAAATATTTTCATATCCCACAAATGGGGCTATTGAGCAATGCTCTGTGAACGAAGGATAATGCAACTATTTTTAGTATGGTAATTGTAATTAAGAAGTGGTGGAAGAATAACAAAAAAAAAATACTTGTTGATACTTTGCCAGTCTTTGTTGGGTCTTACTGAGGGTTTGAGTGATGCACCTAACCACATAGATGGGCCAAAGATATTCTCTGTCTCTGTCTTCTCTCTCTCTCTCTCTCTCTCTCTCTCTCTCTCTCTCTCTCTCTCTTTTCCCTCTCCTCCTCTCTTTCCATCCCTCTTCTCCACCTCCCCCCCCGCCCCCCGTCTATTGTTAAAAGATTTTGGCCTGGTTTTTTCCATTTTCAAATTCTCTTTATGAGGCAGGTGAGAAGTATGTGTGTGTGTGTGTGTGTGTGTGTGTGTGTGTGTGTGTGTGTATCTTCCTCTCCTGTGACATCACTTCTTCCTTCTCATCTTATATCTCAGATCACCTTGATGTCTCCCTATACCATGGCTGTCTCTTAGAGGTCAGCCTCTACAAAGCCAGCTAGACCACACACATTCTTCCTGGCCTGTCTCATTCCTTTTGAGATTAATTTCTGGACCGATGAACCATCATTTTCCATCCAACTTTATGTTTGTTTCCACTGTCTTTGCTTGGCCTTTCCACATATATTGCAAGCATTTTATTCATATAGTCAGTAGGGTTTTTGAGCACAGACTGAATAATAATGAATAACAACATATCTCTGCCTCCATGGTTTTATGTGTAAAACACCTGTCTTGCTGGTGTTTCCTAAATATAAAATCCCAGCCGGGCGTGGTGGCGCACGCCTTTAATCCCAGCACTTGGGAGGCAGAGGCAGGAGTATTTCTGAGTTCGAGGCCAGTCTGGTCGACAAAGTGAGTTCCAGGACAGCCAGGGCTATACAGAGAAACCCTGTCTCAAAAAAAAAAAAAAAAAAAAAAAAAAAAAAAAAAAAAAAAAAAAAAAAAAAAAAAAAAAAAAAAAAAAAAAAAAAAAGAATATGAGAATTTTCTGTTTTTTTTTTTTAACCAGTTATTGGCACATTGAGATGTTTGCCAATCACTAAATTAAACTATTAATTCACAAGTGAGAGCAAAATGAATTTTATGTTCACTCTGCTGCCTCAATTATATATGAGGGTCCCTTCAAAAGATCCTGATCATTGGCTACAAACATTCTGCTGAATGCGACATGTTGCTGGTCACCATTGGTACTAATAGAGTTAATGTGAGCTGGTCAACATTGGTACTAATAGAGTTAATGCGAAGTGCACTTTTCCAGATTTCTTCTTTCATTATGAGAAAGAAAATGGATAATAAACCCAAAAAGCTCAGAGAAAACCCTAGGCCTTGTGAACCAGATAAAAGAGATGACAGTTATGCAACAGGGAAGTCATATGAGCAGGTTAGAAGAAGAGACTGAACTGTTCACCCCATTCAACATCCATTCAGAACAGAGGATCACTAGCTGCAGCTGTTTCAATTTTTCCAATTTTACCCTCCAAATTAGACACGTGCCTTCCATTTACTCTAATAGGAGCCATATGTGCTTTGTTGATGGCCATCCTTATCGCCAAAGAAGAAAAGTGCTGAGTTCCTGCCACCCACCCACATCTGTGGCTTAAATAAGCCACAAACAAATGAAAAGCAAACATGCTGCTGGCATGTTAGGAGACTGTGGAACTCAACAAAACCAGCAAGAGGAGAGGCTGTGACAAGAGGGTGTGACACTGTGCTGGTGGTCTGCTTTCTCATCAGGAAAGGCCTAGAACAAGATTCACTGCTTAGTGGTACTTGGAGCTTCCCTCAGTGGGATTTTTATGAGACATCAAATCAGGGCATGAAACTCAACTTAACATTTAGGGGTGCTAAGAGGGCCATCAAGACCTTTACTGAATAAAATCTCACTTGGTTTCTTAAAAGATATCAGTGGGACTATGTTACCATTTTCATAGTACTACTTGTGTTTAAAGCAAAAGGGCATTTTAGTTAGTTTTTTTTTTTTTAAATTTTTATATTTTTGCTGTGACGAGACACCATGAGAAAAGCAACTCTTATAAGGACAACGTTTAACTGGGCCTGGCTTACAGGTTCAGAGGCTCAGCCCATTATCATCATGGTGGAAAGCATGGCAGTGTGCAGGCAGACATGGTACTGGGGAATGAGCTGAGAGTTCTACAAGTTGATCCAAAGACAGCCAAAGGAGTCTGTTTTTCTGCAGGCAGCCAAGTGGAGGGTCTCTTCCACACTGGGTGGAGCCTGAGCGTAGGATCTCAAAGCCAAGCCCCATAGTAACTCACTTCCTCCAACAAGGCTACACTTTTTTTAAAAAGAGAATTTCTTCATTTACATTTCAAGTGTTATCCCAAAAGTCCCCTATACCCTCCCCCTGCCCTGCTCCCCTACCCTCCCACTCCCAAGATTTGTCCCTGGCATTCCCCTGTACTGGGGCATATAAACATTGCTAGACCAAAGGCCTTTCTTCCCGAATAATGGCCAACTAGGCCATCTTCTAATACATATGCAGCTACACTTCTTAATACAGCCACTTCTTATGGGCCAAGCATATTCAAACCACCACAAAGGGGTAAACAAAACTAAACACATTTTAAAAATATAGTCAGTGAATCAATCATCATGATAAATTCAAACTAGATGGTTACCAATGGCTAGCAATAGTAGACTTGACAAGTTAAGAAACTACATAAATACCACTTATAGAATTTAGTAATACAGTAGGCACTAGATTGTCACCATCCTCTCACCACATAGCTAACTGAAGAAAGGAAGGCTGCACTCAGGGTTCTTTGTGATCATAAGTCTCTTTTAAGCTCAGTTGGCTTGTGAATTGAATACTGACAAAGCTTGTCTAGCCAATGGGTCCTAGAGTAGTGATTTGCTTAATATTATCCAGCTTGGCTGTATCCCAATTTAGTTCAAAAGTCTGACCTCACATTTTCCTTGTTACAATGCTGTAGCCAATGATCAAGTCTTTTCCTTGAGTTTATCATCTCCTTTGTGGTCAGAGAAATCATAGTCAGGGCTATTTAGAAATATCCAGTGGGCCGGGCGTGTTGGCTCACTCCTTTAATCCCAGCACTCGGGAGGCAGAGGCAGGCAGATTTCTGAGTTCGAGGAGGCCAGCCTGGTATTCAGAGTGAGTTCCAGGACAGCCAGGGATACACAGAGAAAGCCTACCTCAAAAAACAAAAACAAAAACAAAAACAAACACACAAACAAACAAACAAACAAGAAATATCCAGTGGAAGAAAATGTTCGATAATTCCTCCATGGTGCCTGTCTTATCTTCTGTTCCACATTTAGCTTCACATCTAACTAACTTGGAAGGGATAATAATCTTGAAAATATGAAGATATTCAGACTCTAAAACATTTCTGATAACCTGTTGGCTGAAAGGTGGTTTTTGTTTTGTTTGTTTTGTTTGTTTGTTTGTTTTTTTCGAGACAGGGTTTCTCTGTATAGCCCTGGCTGTCCTGGAACTCACTCTGTAGACCAGGCTGGCCTCGAACTCAGAAATCCGCCTGCCTCTGCCTCCTGAGTGCTGGGATTAAAGGCGTGCGCCACCATATCCAGTTTGAAAGGTTTGTTTGTTTGTTTGTTTGTTTTGTTGTTGTTGTTGTTTTTGTGAAGCTTTCCAATCTTCTCTTGTTCTATTAGGCTAAAAGAATGGGTGTTCTTTGTAAACCAAATCTCTTTTTTAGCTAGACCTCAGTGAGGGTTCCAAGGAGACCTGTTCCAGTCCCAGATTTTAGAGTACTTCTGCAAAGTTTCTCACTAGCTCTACATTGTTAAGTACATTGTATATTCCCAGATACACTAGATGACAGATCAACAGCCATTTTAAAACTTGAGCTTCTTAGACTAGAGCTTCCCCAATACCAGAGCAGTCAATTCCACATTTATTTATAACAATATCCTATATATAACAAATTTTCAATAACTACTTTCTATATTAGATACTTTCCATTTTTAATGATAGAAAATAACTTAGTATTAATTAAAGTAACTCAATATCTTTTGTGTGTGTCACAGAGAATAGTTTGTCAAAAAAACAGCTAGCTATATTGCATAAAAAAGCTTAGTTGGTTTAAAATTAACATATTTGAGCAATGTTATCACATATAAGCCTGCTTTATTTCCACACATAAATTCTATTTTGTGTCATTTTTGTCATGACAGTAGTATCATCAGAAGAAAAGAATGCAGTCTTGTCTATTGGAATAAACAGAATTGCAATGTTCCACTGTCTCTTTCTGACCTGGTTGAGAAAGTCCTAGTGCTAAAGAAGTGCTTGTGGCCTGCACATGATGGCAAGGTCTGTTTCTCAGAAACACGATCAAAGCAGTTGGCCAATGCGGCACTTCTTTAGAAGTCTTTCTATTACTCCAGTAAGAAATTACAGCCACTCATGAATTTGGAGGTGCTGGTCAAAGGGAACATTACTTTTAGAATCAGTGTGAGTCCTGCAGGGTTGTTGTGCAGCCCAATGACTGAGCATATACTTGAAAATTGCTGAAAGAATGAATGTTATGTTCTCTTTGTAGTTATTCTACAAAATGATAAGCAAATGAGGTAATGAAAATAGAATTAGCTATGTTTGTTTATTTCATAATGTGTATTCCAATATACATCATATATTTATATATCTATATGTCTATCTATCTATCTATCTATCTATCATCTATCTATGTTGAACAAGAATAAGAAGAAGTCCCTAGTGTCAGGAAACATGTATATGTTTTATTTTTAATTAGAGTTCATTAGGCTAATATAGCGGTGAACAGTTAATCCATTCTGAGCTTGTGGTGGGTAATTGCACTTCTTGCCACCCTCTAGAGTTCTCTGGATTTGAGAATGAAGCATGAACACACACACACACACACACACACACACACACACACACATGCACACACAGTGTTATTTTTAATATGCCTTACTAGCTCAACAATTGGGCTTCTCCCTAATTCCACGTGGCTAATCCACTTTCCCCTTCAAGACTCCTGAGTTAACAGCTTTTAAAATCTATATTTCATCTCTGCTACCCCAGACCCAGTTGGGGAAGTGGCCCCTGGGACCACATTCTTGTGTTATTACATGTTGGTGGGTTCTTAAGTCTGACCTCTCTGCTTACCTGTCATTTGATTTTCTCCTTCTTCTCCCTTCATCCTTTGTCCAGAAAATCTAAAAGTCCAGCCTCTATTTCCCTGCCCAGCCATTAGGTGTTGTCAACTTTATTTCCCAATGAGAGATAACTGGGGGAAGGCTGCTTCTAGCCTCTGTGTGGGACACTGCAAACAGGAGTTTTTGGGTAACACAATTAGCATAAGAACACAAAACACAACAGGGTGAGAAGAAATTATAGAGCCTGGGTGTGAAAAATAAAGGAATGGACCATTGGTAAACTTAAGAGATAGAAAGCTATATATACAGGCATAAGTCTTAGGTCTGTAAATGAAAGGGGGAAATTGAAAATCCTAAGGAGGCTACATTTTTAAGGACAGGGTCTTTTAGAGCCATGTGGACAGTTATCTGTTGCGATTGAGATGACAGTTGAGGAGACAGTTATCTTTAAGCCTATTTTGCTATTTAAGTTTTCTGTCACTTTTCAGGAAATGTTAGCTTGACACTAATGGTCTAAGGTATTTTAGAAATATTTCTGAGTTGTGTTGGTGCAGTAGTTCGTCCATTCTAGTCTGGAGGGCATTCAGTAGTGTTTGGGTTGCATAAGAGTCTTGTAAGTCATTACCAAATCTCTGAGGCAAAATGAGGACACTCAGGATAATGGCGATTATAGAGGCTTCATTTTCAAGATAGACAAGTTCCCCTCAGTGCCCCTTTATTTCTGGTAGTTTTCTATGTTCCTGCCTTGGAAATGTACTCTAAAACAGATTTGAGACCATTTTCAGTATTGCTGTAGTATTAAGCTTACATATGGAAATAGACAGACATCAGGTGTCATCAGATACTGACAACTGTTATTGTAAATTAGACATAAAAATAACGTAGGTCAGAAATTCACCTAATTGCACATTAGAATCATTAAAGGGACTTTTAAAAACACCTGGGCCCTTTCTGAGTTGTTTAAATGTAATTTGTCTGTACTTGCTTGGTATTAGTATATTTTAGAGGCTTTCCAGATGATCTGAATGTGCTTGAAGATACCAGAACCACTCTTACAAGGATAATTACCATCCAGCATGCAGCAAAAGGCCACAGTCATATAGCTACATTGGTGAAGAGCATATATATTTTTTCTAATAGCTTCTACCATTTGCCTAGTTTAGTCTTACACAAAAAGTCTGGTAGTAGGGATTTTAGAAAGTATAGAGAGTTTCTAATCAAGTTCTCTTTCTGCACTTGTATAAAGAAGCAGAAGTTGACCTGCAGAATTCTCATCAGTGAACCCCAAAGAATAGAACTACATTTCTATATTGAATTTGTCATTGACAGGAGAGCTGATCCAGAGGTAAAGGCCAGTATACAAAGGCAACTAAGTCCTACAGAAAAAACAGCATTCAAGTAATCTTTCTGGCTTTCTGCCTGCACAGAAAGAAGGGCCAGGGACACTGAGTTCAGAATCCAATGACTCTGGGTTCATAATTGTCATGTGTGGTTGCACCAAATGCTTGTGGGAGATACATACGTTAAGGAGGATCATTTGATTGAGTCAAAATATCAGGTGTCTGATGTCATCCACACATTTTGTTCATTACCTGGTATTCATCCTCCGATTCTTTCTTCTCAGGACCATCCAGACTACAGTGCTGGGATGCTCCTTTCATTGTCAGATACTGTGCTTGTCATTCTGAGGCCATTCCCATGCCTGGATGTCTAGCACCTTCTAAAATTAAATCTCAGGGTAAAAAAACTCACTGTGATCATTCCCTGTATTGGGCATATTTCACTGTTTCCGTTCTGGGAAAGAACCACCTGTGTGCTTAGTGTGGGTCTTCAATATCACTGGAAGACACTAGTTGTTCATATTAAGGCTGTATTAAAAACTATCCTTTTAGGGATGCAGGACTCACCTGCCCTGCTGGAGCACATCTTCCTTTGGATCTGAAATTCTGCCCTGGGCAGATCTGGTGCTCTAGACTCCATCCCACACCCAGAGACAGCTTGACTTGCAGAAGGTCTGTCACAACCAGGTTCAAAGGTAAGATCCCATGCTGCAATACCTGGTCTAACTGGGACACCCTTTCCCCATGGGACTCAGTGGACACAGTAGCTATATGCTCTGCTGGAGACACATCTTCCTTCATGTTGGCAAATGCATCCAGGGCAGATCAGGTGCTCCAGCTCCCCCCTTCCCCATCCACTCCCAGAGACAGCTTGACTCCCAGGAGGTCTGTCATAACCAGTCTCAAAGATGGGTTGTATAGACCCCCTCCTACACCCAGAGACAGCTTGATTCTAGGAAGTCCACCATACCCAGGCACACAGGAGAGACATGTTCTAGTGAGAGACAGCAAGGCCAGTTAACACCAGAGATAACCAGATGGTGAGAGGCAAGTGTAAGAACATACACAACAGAAAGCAAAATAATAGAAAATGTCCCTATCCTAAAGAGATGGCCATAAACATATAAGAAGCCTATAGAACACTAAATAGATTGAAGCAGAAAAGAAATTCCACCTATCACATAATGATCAAATTATTAAATACACAGAAGAAAGAATATTAAGAGCAGTAAAGGAAAAAGGCCAAGTAACATATAAAGGCAGACCTATCAGAATTATACCAGACTTCTCAACAGAGACTCTTAAAACCAGAAGACCTTGGACAGATGTCATGCAGATCCTAAGAGAGCAAAAATTCCAGTAAAACTCTCAATCACTATAGTTGGAAAAAATAAAGATATTTGATGTGAAAATCAAATTTAAAAAATAACTTTCCACTTATCCAGCCCTACACAGGATAATAGAACCTGAAGAGACCATCTCCAGTAGATAGGAATACCCCCCAGTTGAGGTATGGGGCCACCCATCTCAAAATCTTTAACCCAGAATTGTTCTTGTGTAAAGGAAATGCAGGGACAAAAATGGAGCAGAGACTGAAGGAAAGGCCATTCAGAGACTGCCCCTCCTTTGATCAATACCATATGCAGACACCAATCCTTGGCACTATTGCTGATGCCAAGAATTGCTTGCAAATAGGAGCCTGGTATAGCTGTCCTCTGAGAGGCTCTGCCAGAGCCAGACCAATACAGATACAGATGCACACAGCCAACCATTGGACTGAACCTGGGACCTCAATGGAAGATTTAGGGGAAGGACTGAAGGAGCTGAAGGGGACTGCAACCCCATAGGAAGAACAACAATATCAACTAACTGAACCCCTCAGAGTTCCCAGGGACTAAACCACCAGCCAAAGAATGTACATGGGTGGGTTCATGGCTCCAACTGCATATGAAGCCGAGGATGGCCTTATGTGGCATCAATGGGAGGGGAGGTGCTTGGTCCTGTGGAGGCTTTTTACCCTGGGGAGCGGGGATGCTAGAGGGGTGAGTGGGTGGTTGGGTATGGGATCACCTTCTTATAGGCAAAGGCAAGGGCAGATGGGATGTGGGGTTTGCAGAAGGGAGACCCAGAAGGGGGACAACATTTGAAATGTAAATAAAATAATTAATAAAAAAGATACAAAAAATTATCATTTTATTACTCCCTCTTCCAGTAACATAGCATAATTTTGGCTATTGAGTGTCTTCTGTTCTCAAAATGTTCACTTTTCAATGTGATTATTACTACAATATTAAAATAGAGGCTCGCTAGTTATGTCATGGAAATATTTGACACAGCTGAGTTTCTGCAGGTGAGAACGTTTTGGAAGAGGCTTGCATAGAAAAAGAAGTGAAAATTCAATTATTAGATTTGAAGGATTCCAAAATTCAAGTATCATACGGAAATTCTTTAGATACAATAATACATAACCCTGGTATGTATTTCAAAGAAGAAATCCCTTTTCTGATAACATGGATTTGATGGAGTTTCACTTTTCACAGGGACTGGTTTTTGATACTGTTATAAAATAATAATCACTAATTGTTATGTTTGATATTACTGAGGGTTGAAAAAGCTGAAGTATGGTTTCCTCGGAGTCTCTTAGGACACTGCAGCCTCCCCATAGCTGGGTCAGGGTCTTGGCAAATGTTCTACACTTATACCCACCGAGTGTGCCAGGTGGCTGTTACCTCAGGAGCTTATCCAGATTCTTCCACAACAGCCAGATATTGAAATGGTGCCTGAGGGTTCCAGATATGTGTGCTTCAAGAAAGGACCAATTGCAAGTCAAGCTCTTTTGAAAACCTTGGTACAGTAGCCATTTTAGCTCCATTCGACTTCCTAGGAGGTAAGGAGACTGGGTTATAGTTCAAGCAAGAGGGATTCCATTACAGCCCTTATGGGAGAAATATCATAGAACTTTCTTACAACCACTGCAGTCATACTTCATTTTTAAGCCTTGATCTCAGTACAGACAAAACCCCAAATACTTTGGTTCTGGTCAAACCTGTAATTTATGTCAGTGACCATAACAAATACAATTTGCCTTTAGAACCATTTCAGGCATATGGTTCTATTTGTAGTGTGGAATTTGTGAACCACTGTTCAAGCACCACTTATGCTGTGGAGGTTGTTGTTAATGACAACCTCTAGAGATTCTGTCTGTTTGGAACCTTTTGATAGGTCTGTGGCTGATGGGTTTCCACCTCTCCAGCTATGTGGGTCCTGAGGTTTTCAGTAGAGATTCATAGCTAGAAGCCAACCTAACCACCTAGAAATACAAATCAGTAGAAAGATTGTGCTTGGAGAAAATGGAACTACAGACTTCCTTTCTTCCCTTCTGAGGACTAGATATAGAAAAGCTCTTAAATGAGAGGCAGCACATTTCCCCAGAGCATACTCCTTGCACTCTCAGCTCAAAATTGAGCTCATTGCTTTCCTACCCAAGTTCCTCCTTTATCATTTTTCTTATTATTCTTGGGTAGTGGGAGCTTATTTCCTCTAATGCATCAGTCTTTTCTTACCATCTTTAGGTCTTGACTCAGTGGTCAGAAACTAGCAACATTTTAAAAAGGAAGTCATCCCTTTGGCTACAATAGAAATGTTCTCCTGAAAAGGTTTACTTTTTGTCCTTATTTTATTGTATTATTATTTTTAATCTAATCTTTTACATACTAGTATAGATATCAGTATTTCATAAATTTCTCTTCCTACATTCTTTCAGTGCTGGTATTTGCCACTGGTATAAAGGAAATAATTGGTGGTATGCCATGTTTGATTCTAAGCTTTGCTATGGCTTTCTTGGTAGCTGTGGCTCTTATTTCTAAAGAAGCAGCTTTCCACTGAGGTGACTATGAAGAAACCTACTTGGCAAAAACAGGCTATGATGTAGCCAGATGCCCTATGAGAGATCTTGGAAGTAGATCTTCCAATCAGATGGTTACTTCTGTGCCTCTTGTCTGTAATGTGACCTAACTACAGATCTGATTCTCCAGCCAGACTCCTGACCTTCAGAAGCTTTATGAAGAAACTGACTCATGTTATTTTAAGCTGTTAATTTGTACTGCAGATATTAAACATAATCAATCCCCTTCTTGTCTTTTCCATAATCTTCCACCTGCTTTGAAGGCATCTATCTTAGGATTTTATGCTGCAAAGAGACACCATAACCATAGCAACTATTATTATTTAACTGGGGACTATCTTACAGGTTAGAAGTTTTGCCCATTATCATAATGGCAGGAAGCATGCAGGCTCACATGGTGATGAAGAGCTAGCTGAGAGTTCTACACCTGGATCCACAGGCAGCAGGAAGAGAGTGTGCCACTGGGGTTGGCTTGAGCTTCTGAAACCCCAAAGCCTACCCCAATGACACATTTCCTCCAACAAGGCCACACCTCCCAATAGTGTTACTCTCTCTGAGCCTATGGGAGCCATTTTTTTCAGACCACCACAGTATCTAACCAATGCTGAATGACTGTTGTGGATAGCCCTAGAGCTAATTAAATTTGATGTTAATTCCATTCTCTTGTGAGTGGTTGTGAACAAGGAATGAGTCAGCACTCAGGTGATTTCCTGTAATCCTGCTTCCTACCTTAATTTGTAAAATAAAGGGGAGCTGATGATTGGGCAGATAAAAGGGAAGGTGGAGTAGAAGGTGGAGAGAGGGAAGAAGCAGGAAATGGAAGAGGAAGAGGATGCAGAGGAGGAGGAAATTTGTGGGTCCATTGATTATCTTACATTTCCGTAAACTTGATAGTAAGTATATTATTTAATCTTCATGCAATGCCAATAGTACACAGACATAAATGTATACCTCTTTCTCTTCTCCTCTCTTTCTCTCTCTCTCTCTCTCTTTCACACACACACACACACACACACACACACACACACACACACACCTTGTTAAGCAAATGCCTTGGATGGTGTGTTGTTTCATGCCAGTTGACTGTCTCTGAAATGTATGTAATTTTGAATTTCGGATTTCTACAGCCTAAATGATACCAGCTGGTTTCCTGTAGAAAAGTGCTAACTGCATCACTACACCGTGAAGCTTAAGGTAAACCAGGCAATTGGCTTGCTCAGGTAACTATTTTTTGGCAAAGAACAGGAGGTATAAAATGTGAGTGAAAACATTTCAGGAGATTAAAATACACATACACGTCTTGCCTGGGCGATTCTCTTCTAGACTTTTCCATGCGGGTGTATTCCATGACCCCAGGTCCATCAGAGTATACTCCTGATTCCCTTTTCCTTCTCAACCTTTTGATTTGAATTTGGTCAGAAATGAAACAAGTACAGCTTAGTCACTGTGCCCTTGGTTCAGAAAAGCCTAATGTCTTATCTTGAGGATGTGACAACCTTCATTCTATGTGCCTGCCCTTGAGCAACATGTGGATGGCCTATACTACTTGATACTTGATGGCCATAATAACCATTTGAATACCTCTTCCTTCTTCTCCCAGCGTTTCACCTCTCTACCCAGACAATTGCTTATTGAAGATACCTGCCCTTTTTCTAGCGACAGTAGGGGTTGGCTGTGGATGTTAGTGGTGGTGTTTCCTAGACACAGAAGTCTTATTGCTCTGTACACAAAGCAAACTGGATGTGGGTGAGTTGAAGTTAAAAGCTGATATCCTCAAATGAAACTGACCTTCTGGACACAGCCTTCTCTTCCAGGTACATTCTGTTGAATGCTTCCTGTTGGACAAGACACAGGCTATATGATGCTCATGGAAGGTGAGCTGTCCAAGGCTATAACTGGCTATATGATGCTCATGGAAGGTGAGCTGCCCAAGGCTATAACTGGCTATATGATGCTCATGGAAGGTGAGCTGCCCAAGGCTATAACTGGCTATATGATGCTCATGGAAGGTGAGCTGCCCAAGGCTATAACTGGCTATATGATGCTCATGGAAAGTGAGCTGCCCAAGGCTATAACTGGCTTGCCAGCATAGGCTTTGTAGATTCTCTCCCCTTTATCACTCCCAGACTCAGACGGACATGCTTGGAAAAGTTCTTATAACCTGTGAATATTTTTCTCATCTGCTTCTGTTCTGGGTGATGGTGAGATCAGTATTTAGGAACCATAGCCATCCCCTGCTTAATGCTTAGTCTCTACCATGAAACTGCATTTCAATTCCAGCTACCCAGTTTCTCTGCTGCAGGTCCAAAGCCAGCTAAGTAGCTGATTAACTGATTCCTCCATACATCTCTATAGCCTTTCCTTTCTTTCTTTTTTTTTTAACCTTGCTTCCTTATAATAAAATTGAAAGACATACATTTAACCTTTATAAATCAGTGGTAAGTGTAACTTTGCCTTTAACCTACTCCACTCCTGCCAAAGATAGGAAGAACAATTAATAATTTTATGTTTTACAGTACTGTAAACTTGCAGCCGTTTTAATCTCCTTAGACAAAATCGGACCAAAAGTTGTCTCAGTTGAAAGATTTGCTGCTGTGTAGTGGTTGTTTCTGGAAACTGTTCCTTTTTAGTAGCATGCATCTGTTTATTTACATCTGTTCTTGGATCTGCTTCGAAACTTTTATGGGAGGAAAGTAGAAGCTAGCAGGTTTAGGCACTGTGCCATGAGCTTCTTCCTCCTCACTTACACAGTGCATGTCACTGCATAAGGTAACTGTTAACAGAGAAGAGCTTGTATACGTGTGAGCAGATATAGTAACAGTAGCTTTATTTCCTTGAAGGTACTTTTTTTTTTTTTTTTACTTCTTAGTGAATGATTGGCAGCTCATTACGAAAATAAAAAAGCACAGGTGAGGTTTCTACAAGACCCCAGAGCTCTTTAAAATAGAAACACATGAAGCTGCCTCTTGGGCAATGCCTATCAATCCAGAGCCATTCAAGTTCCCTGCAGAAACAGGGAGTGGTTCCTTTTATCTGAGTCTTCGTGGTAGAGGCAACTTTCCAAATGAGCTGAACAAGGCTCCACTTTTTTCAAATGAATCTGGAGCATCTTTCAGTTCCCTGAAAAAGTTTTCTGAGGCCACAGCTTTAGGGGAGGGGGGACATTGATGTTGTAGGGCTGAGAAGAGAGGCATTTAAAATGACCATATGGCCCTGCCCCTAGAGACTCTAGAGGTGCTGCTATGACACATCTTTGTCAGCAGGTGGCAGAGAGGAGACAGGCTTGACATCTGAATGATTAGTAACCTAACATTCCTGAGAAAAGCAAAGGTTAGATGACTACCAGGCATCTACCACCTGACTGACTCCCACGGCAGGGAGCAAGCCAGAGACTAGAAGAACCCCAGGTAGGAGTGAGCCTGAGACAAATGACCCTCACATGGGGCTACAGTGGACCCTGGGGCAAGGAGTGAGGACAAGACAACCAGACCAGTGCCATGGGGCCAGGACAGGGAGCTAGCCTGAGATGACCACCAGTCCAACTCCACACAGGCCTCGAGCACCGACCACGCCTGAGATGACCCCTGTCTGGTGCTATAATTCACCAGCTGGGTATAGCATTCTTGAGAACACTCCTGAGGTGACCCCAGGCACTCAGAAACCCCCTGGCTTTACTAAGAGGACCAAGTAAGTGGTGAAGAAATGGAGAGAGAAACAAGGTTGTGAGCATAGTGAAAAGAGGCAGAGCTGAGGACTGAAGGGAAGTGAGGAACAGCCTGATGTGAGTAGTTGACCATACCACCTGGGACCATGGTGGAGTCCTGGCCTGTGCTGCCACCAGGGGCCATGTCTGGGTCCATGGCCCTGCAGCAGCAGGGGTCTGTTACCACAAAAGTCCAGACAGACTTCTGTTCTCTGGGCTGCCCCCTGGGGACATGTTGATGTTTGAGGGCTGTGAAGAGCTGGCCCCACCCCTAGCTGGCTGCAATATTCCCCATCCCCCTATCTGAAAGAACATTGTTGGCATTGTGGCTGAGTTGGCCCCAAGAGCACAAGTTTGGGAGAGCCAGCTCTGCCTCTCCTCTGCTGTTCAGTGGCATTGGTAAGCAAGAGATGTCTTCTTCTCCTTTATTGTCCCTCACCATATATGGCAGATGGAAGAGCTGGCCCTTTGGTCATGAGAATGGGAGTGCTGACCATGTCTCTTACCAGTTGACACACTTAGAAGAGCGGGACCTGCACCTCACCTGGGCAGTAGGCGAGAGCCAGCCCTGTTTGCAGGGGTGTGGGTGAGCCACCAAGGGGACAAGAACAGAAGTGCCTGCTGGCTGACCAACTCAGATATCTCTCAGACCCAGATACAGGGCTTCAGAATGGGCTCTCTCCAACATCTACCACACCGATGAACTCCTGGGGTGCATGAAGAGGCTGGTCTTACAGATCTAAAACTACAGGATTGTTATGACACAGGAAAACAACAGGATATCGAGAGGAGTCAGAGGTCCCAGCATTGATAGATAAGCAGAGGCCAGAGGCCTTTTACCAGACTAAGAGTCATTGCAGTGAACATTTGCAAGGAAAGGACTGTGGACAAAGGGTATACTGTGGGACACACTGTGACACACTATATGCTCCACAGCAGGATTTTTTTCCATCTTGGGGGAAGTTACAAGGGTGGAGGATGGGTACAAGGGGAGTGAAAGATGAGTCATATTGGGGTGCATGATGTGAAATCCACAAAGAATCAATATAAAGATAAAGAGAAAGAAGGATAAGCATACAAGTCGGGAATGTGGCTTCAGTGGAGGCCAGCCTGGGGTACATGTATTCTAAGCCACACAGGACTAAATGTGGCTTCAGTGGAGGCCAGCCTGGGGTACATGTATTCTAGGCCACATAGGACTAAATGTGGCTTCAGTGGAGGCCAGCCTGGGGTACATGTATTCTAGGCCACACAGGACTAAATGGTGAGACTCTGTCCCTAAAACAAAAGAAGACAAACAAATGAGTAAACAAAATGTGTGACAGAACCCAGTTGGCAGGACAGGAACTCTTTCCCATTTAACACAGCCTTTGTAAGTGGGATATAAATCTGTAAGGAGTCAGAACTCTCCAGTCACTCGGCGAGTGAACGGCTGGCTCTCTTCTTCCCAGCTCTCTAGCCATGGCCACTCTCCATGATGCTTTCTACTTTCTTTTGTTTTTGTTTTTTATTTTTTAAATTTTAAAAATATTTATTTATTTATTTATTTATTTACAGTTCAGACTTTATCCCCCTCCCAGTCCACCCTCTGACTGTTCCACACCCTACACCTCCTCCTGCTGCTATCTACTTTCTTAATACACCGACTCTACTTCATTTATCAGGCAAACCAAGATCCAGCAAACATACAAAAATCCCTGAAGCAAGGTCAGTAGCAAGGGGCATGTGAGGAAGCCTTAGCCTCCTTTGGAATTAAACAATGTCCAAGTATCCAGAGAGCCCTTCTTGTACATCATGCGTATGTTGAGCCTAAACAGGACTGTTCCCGACAGTCAAGTTTATTAAGGTTATTTACTATCTACCACAAACCTTTTCTTCTGTCTCCTGACGTGTGTTCTCCTAGTTCATGAACATGATGGCAACTTATCTATCATGTTTATTAACAAACTTTGAGGTGCCTGTGAATCCCTACATCTGCAGTTCTCTTTATATTTGAAATCACAAACGTATAAAATATAACCCCATGAGGATTTACAGACACTGTTTCAAAGGCCTCTGAAGATGCTTTCTATTTTCCGAGCTGGCACTGACACCTGGTGGCCTCTTACATGATGTGAGCAAAAGCTCCCTCGCTTTGCTTTGGGTGGCAGGGAGCCTGGTGTTTCCTGCCTGTGTAGTGTGTTTGGATCTCAGAGCTTCGCATTTCTTGCCCGAGTTGTGCATCCTTCCTAGAGCTCTTTGATGCCCATGCCACAGCTTTTAGGTTTGAGGGCACATTGTTAGTTGCATGTTTCTTTGCTCAGCTTCTCCAGTACTCAAATATTTCTTAATTTCCGAAGTTGAATTAATTTTCTATCTTATATGGTTACCAGTCTATTTCTTTTCCCATAGCACTTCTAGTTTCTACATTTGTGGAATTTTGCTTCTGCTCCCTGGGAGAGAGAATTAGAGACCAGATGGCCCTTAAGATTTATTGGTTTGGAGCTGGAGAGATCGCTCAGAGGTGAGGAGCATTGACTGACTGCTCAACCAGAGGACCCCGGTTTAAAAAAAACATTGCCATAAGTTTTAAACTTGGACCTGCCTACATAGCTGGAGATTTCATGAGCTCTGCAGGGAGGAGGAGCTGGGGAAGGGTCTTCATTCACTCTTGCGACAGGTTTTCTTTGTCCTTAGACTCGAAGAAAATTTTCTCTCTGAAATTGAGCCTTCTAAAACCTTTGGCTCCTGGGTTTCAGTTAATCATCCCTGTTCTGCTCTGAGTGCTAATAGATACAAAACAGACTGAGGACACACAAAAGTAATTTATTTTTCCTGCCCAAATGTTTGAAGTCTCTGGTAATTAAGACAAAACCAGAAGTTGTTTTCTGCCACCATCCAAATCTAGACCTTGGGTAGCCCTTTGTGTGTGTGTGTGTGTGTGTGTGTGTGAGTGTGTCTGTGTGTATTTGTCTATATAGTCTTTCTCAGTCTCTCTCTCTCTCTCTCAGTCTCTCTCTCTCTCTCTCTCTCTCACACACACACACACACACACACACACACACACACACGAGTTTGTATGTTTGGCTTGACATAATAGATTCTATTAATTGATGTAGATAACAATAAAAAGTCGTGATCTTATCCATGGTTACTAGGCACCCCACAATGGATTTTGTATTAATTGGACTCTTCTGGTACAAAATGTCAGATCAACTTTAGTTTGCAGAGTGAGCATGGTTGAAAACTTCTGACTTATTCTATTAACTGTTACGTGTAAACAGGAATGTTGTAAGAGGCATCCTTCAAGCACCTTTCAGTGGGAGCTCAGATTTAGGACTAGAATTGCTGTCTTTTTATTGAAAGATGAAGTTGACTTCATGAAGTGTCTTCTATGTGTCCCATTGCATTGATAGACCCTTTTAGGTTTTAGATATAATGGTTGGACTAAAAAGTCTAGGGATTATTAATTTAGAAGAATGGCTGAGTACGGCAGTTTAAATGTATATAAAAACTGAGAGGGAAAATAGAGTCGTGGAAATTAAGCCAGCCTCTAATTTTCAAATAAGACCAAAACCACAAAGACGGACTGGGTTTTCTTATAATCATTTGAGCTCATTAACAGCATGGAAGCATAGCCATGCCTAATTACTTCCAGGCCATGGTTGCCTGTTGTTTCCTGCTCACTCGGCACGTTTATCATATGTCCCTCACACAGAAAACACATATGATAAATTCTCTATGAGGCCAACATCTTGTGTCATATTTACTTTTGAAGTCTTCAGTCAGAATCTCTGACATCTACACATGATTATTATCACATGGCTCACTTAGCAAGAAACAGCTTAGGATTTAAAGATTATATCTGCATCTCAAATACATAGACTTTATCTTCCAGTGACTTATACTGCAAAGAGAGAGAATGTGCTCATCTTGTAAAGTGGTATAAAGCTCCATATGTCCTCAAACTTTGCATAATATTTAATGTTTGTAGAATCTTTACCAAGATTGTTAATGACTTAAAAGAAGTTGACGAATGTAATGTCATAGTACAGTTTAAGACTCATTATGTAATAAGGTAGCACCCAATTGCCTTTTACTATCACTACCTGCTCATGGCCATGAAGACTGACTGTTGTTTATATATAAATTGTTAGGGTCCTGGGTTATTTAGGCAAGAGGAGGCATACCTTCATGTTCAGAGAAGGGGAGGGGGAGTCTGTCAAAATCTGGATGCTTTTGGCGCTCACCTTGACAAGTATAGACCACCATTTTGCCTTGCCTTGTCTTATTCTCTTAAATTTTTACTACACTCTGAATAAAAAAATAGAACAGAGTGATTTCTCTAATTTCAGGTGCTTGGCACAGAACTTTGGCATTTCTAAAACAGTCCTGGGAGATGACACATATTGAAAGATAGTTTTGTCCCTGAAACGGTGTGATGTTTGTCTATGGGGCAGCTATAGCATCTTAAGGCAGGAAGCATACTTCCTTTGTTGTATTCTTAGCACCCCTGACATCAGTAAGCACACAATAAGCAATGAGATTTGAGAACAATATGGGAGACCAGCGGAAGTCTAGAAAGGCAGAGGATGCCCCCATATGAATGCCAGTTGTTGTGTGGGTCATTTTAGAATAAAAGAAATAGTTTTGACATGAGAATGAGAAGTTTTAGCACTAATTTAGAAATCATTCACGTGTGCAAATAGGGGGATATGCAATGAGACCCCTGTATGAACCTGGCCAGCTTCCGACTTATGGTAGGGCAGCATTTAGACTACGCAGACAAACAAAGCATGATAGATACCAGGAGCCTCTCAACATCAGGTGTTCCTGTGCTGGTCAGCCAGTGCAGGAGCATAGAGCATTCCTGCCTGCATTCTGGGCATGTTCAAAGTGCCAACTGTCTGTGGCTTTCTTTATAATATCAATAATAATTATTATTATAGATAGATCTCGATGCCTTGGGTGCCAGACTTGAGGGTGTCACAGTTGACTTTTGGCCATGAAATGCTAGCTACCCTAGCTTATCTGGATGCCTTGGGTGCCAGACTTGAGGGCGTCACAGTTGACTTTTGGCCATGAAATGCTAGGGACCCTAGCTTTTGTTCTTGCACACATGGATCAGCTCACAGCTCAGAGGAGGCTTGAGGGCTGCCTGGGAGCAGGAGAAACATATTAAAGAATGGCTTAGGCATGTAATCCACTGTTTATGGAGGCAGCGATCCCTGCAAAGGTACTGGAGGAGGAGGAGGAGGATTTAAAACAATTTTACCAGGATGACCACTGCTCTGACCACTTTTAGCTTTATAGTGGGAGGAATTTGCAAAAAGTGTACACCAGAAGTGTGGTTTTTTGGTTTTTGCTTGCTTAAAACAGCACAGGAGGATTTCATTTATTAGTATGGTTTTAATGGGGTTTTTTCCTCTAGCATTCTTTAGATGGCCAGCCTGCCACCCATCCATTCAAAATATTGCAGGAACTTTAGAAATCTCAGACCAGTTGATCCTTGAGTAAAGCCTTTCCATGGTTCTTTATTTTGTTAGTGTAATAACATACTCCTGCATTATGATGCTCATGGTTGTATAAAATTTTGTCCAATAACACCTTTCTGATGGCCTTTGAAACTTCTCCCAGATCATACTCTGTACTTCTGACACCTGGGACACAACTTTTCATCTCTGACAATTTTACAAATTGTGCTAAAATACATGCAACACAAAATGAGCCATGCTCACCGTTTTCATGCCATGAAATTCAGTACATTGAGCACAGCCATCCTGATAAGAAGCCACCCCACCAGTTCTAGAAGGATTTTAGCATCACAAACTCAGCTGTCATTTTCCATTTATCTATTCCTATATCAGCTGCTCCTGGTCACTAACCTGCTTTCTGCCTTACTGATTTCTGTATTCTGGATATTTCATGTAAATGGACTCATACAATATGTAGTCTTATGGATATGACTTCTTTCACTTACCATAATTCTCTCATAATTTTTCCATGTTGCTGTACATATATTACTGCATTCCTGTTATTAGTGCATAATTTTTCAATATATATGTGCACTAATAACTGGCTTATCCATTCACTAAGGGTTTTTGAGTTATTTCCATCTTCTGGTTTCTCTCAATACAGTACTATTAAAATTTGTATATAATATGTTTTATATTTATGTGTAACAATATATAATACATTTTATAATGATATAATATATTATATCGTTTATATAAAATATAATATAACATATAGCATATGGTACTATTAACATATACAATATGTTATAATATGTATATTATAGATACAATATGCTATTATATGTAAAATATGTTATATATTATATATAGAATGTATGTATGAGTTTAGGAATGTTTATAATATATAGAATCCCTATATTAGAAAATATCTGAGTTACATATAATTATCAGTATACAAACTTAAAAGATGTACACAATCTAATATGTGTATATTTATTCAAAAGCAATGTATCAGTTGGATCTTGATTTTATTGAATGTTTAAGGCCTGATATACATAGCATCTGAAGAACTCTTGTCAGCTATGATTTCATATGCTTTCTTCCACTCTGTGAATTACTTCTTACTTTCTTTAAATTTGAAAATATAAGATGTGCCTAGCAAAATATTAACTGTTGGAGTCATAACCAGTAAGTCATTGACACATCCAATGATCCAATGTCTTAAAGATTTTTTTCTATGTAAGAGCTACATAATTTTTTTGATAATTTGAGGATATCTTTAATGTAATGACAAAGTGTAACACAGTTAAGGATAGTTGCTCCAGTCCAGCCAGTGTGCTAGTACTGTTATGCTAAATGTTACAACGTTCCCATAACATAGAGAACATTATTATGGCACAGTAAAGGCTCTTGACCAAACTTTTGCATTTAACATCTAAGTTTCTGTGCCAAATATTCATTTCCAACATCCGTCAAAGTAGGAAAGGAAGGCCTTGTTCTTCTGTACACAGAACCCCTGGAGTTTGAAGAAAATGACATATCAATAGACATTAGCATTGATATATTGCTTGTAGAACAGTATTTTACAATATACAGCCACTTAGTTAGAGTGAAGTGTCTGGCTATATTAGTAAAGATTTCATGACAAAACCTCCAAAGTGAGATGGGGTGGGAGACAGGAAAAGACACAAGTAATTTCAGTGCAGGCAAAGGTGCGGGGAGAAGCAGAGAGGGTAGCGGAAGAGGTACCTGCTAGTCTCAGTCTGTCTCAGAGTCTGTTTGGTCTCTTCTGGGTAAAACAAACAAACAAACAAACAAAAACAATAAAGATGAGATTCTCTTTCTCTGCATGACTGATGGCTGCTACCTGAAAGTAAATTTTTTTTCTTTTTTAATGAAATACAAATAATGAGATAATGCAAAATTAACACGTCAGAATTGTACCAAACAAACAAACAGGAGGAAAAGAGGCCATGAGAAGCCCACCCAACCCTAAACCAGGGAACAACTCATTCACAGGCTCAGGGATCTTTTAAAAGCACTAAATTGGAAGTCGTATCAGGTACACAAGGGACTCTGTGCAGACCTGTGCAGGCCCCGTGTTTGCTGCTTGAATCTCTACCAGTTCATAAGAATTTTGGTCATGTTGGTATAGGGGGCCTTCTTTTCTTGATGTCTGCCACGGTTCTTACGCTCTTTATGCCTCCTCTTCTGCAGGGTTCCCTGAACCCTGAGGGGAGGGATTTGATTGAGACATCCTGAATAAGGACTGAGTACTCCAAGGTCTCTCACTCTCTGAATAGTGTCTGCTCTGTCTCTATTTATTCCTATTTCCTGAAGGAAGTGCTTCTCTGAACATAGATGAACAAGGTAATAGCAGAATGTTATTTTATTGCTATTTAGTTCTACCCTAGGTCTATCCCCTATCTAGCCTCAAGGTTTTAGTTACTCAAGCAGTGCCGTTCAGATACGGGTTCCATCTGGTAGGATGTACCTTCATTTAAATCAGATATTTGTTGGTTACTTGTTCAGGCTCTTTGTGCCTCTATTTTCCTACCATACATTATAGGCAGGACACCACTGTAGAGCTACATGTTTGTGGCTGGCCCTGTGTTTATGTTTCTCTTTTGGAAGCATGAAGAGATGCTAGAAGATGGGGTGAGAGCTCTGCATAGTCACCCATTCAATTTATCCATGTTCAGTGAGTTGTATAGGTGTTGACTTCAGCCATGGAGTCTTTCTATCAGTTTGTGGAGAACAACCTATAGTCTTGGAAATAGCCCAGGATGTTTGGAGCTTCCCATGGGACCCCTTTGGCCAGCCACTCAGTTAGATGTAACCCAGTTCCAGAACTGAAAACTTTATTTGATGATAAGGGATGGGGAGTTGAGGGCTTTATCTTCCCCATTATTTGGCAATTTCATTTCCATTGGCTTCATATATGTCTATCTTAGGAAGCTTCTTCTACTGTGTTAGGTTTCTGTACTATCCCCTAGCAGACTCTCCCATATTCCCTCCCACTCCACTACTCTTCCCAGTTAATCCTCCCTTCTGCCTCTCCCATTCATCCATATCTGTCTATTCAATTTCCATTTTTTAGGGAGATTTATCTATTTGTATCTTCTAGTCCCTTACTCTTTACCTAACCTCTATGGGTGTATAGATTGTAGCTTGGATATCATTGACTTTTCAATGACTATCCACATACATACCATACTTGTCTTTCTGAGTCTGGGGTACCTTACACTGAATGAGTTTTTCTAGTTTCATATTTTTACCTGTGAGTTTCATGATGTCATTGTTTTTAACAGCTTAGTACTGCTCCATTGTGTAAATGTACCATATTTTCTCCATCCATTCTTCTGTTGAGGAAGGAATATCTAAGTTGTTTTCAATGTTAGGTAACTAGGAATAGAGCACCAATGAGCATGGTTGAGAAAGAGTCTTAAATGTAGAATGAAGTGTCCCTGGGTATATGACCAAGAGTGGTGTACTTGGATCTTGAGGTAGATTGGTTTCCATCTTCCTAGGAACTGCCACACTGTTGTAATAAGTATTTAATCTCAGTCAGGGGTTTCTACCCTACCTTGACCATTCAGTTCCCAGATAAAAGACACATAATTTTTATATTTATAATAAGCCTTGAATGCACTAAAGCTGGGCAGATATTTACATTCTAAGCTATTGAAATCTACTTCCCCATCAATAACCCCATATTATAACTTGCTTTGTTCTGTCTGGGATGCTCTTAACTCCAATTTGCCAGTCCTCATTAACATGTTTCATGACTCACCTAACCCATGGCATCTTCTCCTTTCTCCACATGTACTTCTCTTTCTTATGATCTCTACTCAGACCCCAAGCCCAGGAACTGAAACTTTACCTACCTCTCTTCTGCCCAGCTATAGGCTGTCAACATCTTTATTCAACCAATAGTTTTAATTAAGGAGAAAGTTCACATAGCATTACTTGGTATATGTGCAGATTGTCTTGTCCATGGGGGTAACCAAGCCTTGGGGGCCAGTATTTAGCATTACAATGCATAACAAAAGACCAAATGTCAACACCACAGTGATTTTCACAGTAGCTGTACATGTTTGTATTCCCATAAGCAATGGATGAGTGCTCACTTACTTAATATCCTTGGTATCATGGGATGATACTTGTTTTATCGATCTTAGACATTCTGATAGGTATAAGACGAAATCTCGAAGTAGTTTTGATCTGCATTTCCCTGATGACTTAAGATGATAATCATTTCTTTAAGTGTTTCTTAGCCATTCAAGTTTCTCTATTTAGACTTGTGTCTACTTTTAAATTGGATTATTTATTTTCTTGTTATCTAGTTTTCAAATTCTTCATATATTTTGAATATTAACACTCTATTAGATATGTAGTTAGTAAAAATGTTTGTTTTCTCAGTGTAGGCTGTAGGTTTTCTGAATGAAGTGTTCTTGTTATTTGCACAGAAGGTTATTAGTTTGATGAGAACCCATTTATTTTTTTCAATTAGTTTTTATTAGATATTTTCTTAATTTACATTTCAAATGTTATCCCGAAAGTCCCTTCTCCCCCCGCGCTATGTTCCCCTGCCCACCCACTCCCACTTCTTGGACCTGGCATTCCCCTGTATTGGGGTATATAAAGATTACAATACCAAGGGGCCTCTCCACCCAATGATGGCTGACTAGGCCATCTTCTGCTACATGTAGAGCTAGAGACACATGTTCTGGGGGTTCTGGTTAGTTCTTATTGTTGGAGAACCCATTTATTAATTGTTGATCTTAGTGCCTGTGCTAACAGTGTTTTGTTCAGAAAGTATTTTCCTGGGCCAATATGTTCAAAGCTAATCCACACTTTCTCTTTTATTAGTGTCAGTATTTGCTTTTATGCTGAGGTCTTTGGTCCATTTGGACTTGAGTTTATTCTGGGTGATAAAAATGTATCTATTTGGGTTTTTCTAAGTATGGCCATCCAGTTTGACCAGCATCATTTTTTTTGAACTTATAGTCCCTTCCACCCAGTGTGTATTTCTAGATTCTTTACTTAAAAAAAACCTAAGTGTTCATAGGCATGTGGATTTATATCTAGGCCTCCAACTTGATTTGACTTATATACCTGTTTTTGTACCAATAGCATGCATTTTTTTTCTATAGCTCTGTAGTACAACTTGAAATCAGAGATAGTGATACATCCAGCAGTTCTTTGATTATTCAAAATTGTTTTGGCTATCCTGTTTTGTGTGTGTGTGTGTGTGTGTGTGTGTGTGTGTGTGTGTGTGTGCTCTAGCTAAGACTTAAATTGCTCTACTGATTAGAGATAGAGAGAATGGACAACCTTGTCTTGTTCCTGATTTTAGTGGAGTTGCTTTGAGTTTATCTCCATTTAAATTGATGTTTGGCTACAGGCTTGCTGTAAATTGGCTTTATTATGTTTAGGCATGTTCTTTGTATATCTAATCTCTCCACGACTTTTATTAATGAATGGAAGTTAGATTTGGTCAAAGGTCTTTTCAGCATCTACTGAGATGATAATGTGGTTTTCATTTTCCAATTTGTTTATATGATGGATTACATTTATCGATTTATACATGGTGAACCAACCCCAGAACTCTTTGATAAAGCCTACTTGATCATTGTGGTTTATGTTTTTGATGTTTTCTTGGATATGGTTTGTGAGAATTTCATTGAGTATTTTTGCATCTATGTTCATAACAGAAATTGATCTGTAATTCTCTTTCTTCATTGGGTCTTTATGTGTCTTGGGTGTCAGGGGACTGTGGCTTCATGAAACAAATTGATTAATGCTTCTTCTGTTTCTATGTTGTGGAAGTAGAACAGGAACAGTTCAAATGCTTCTATAGGATTCTTGAAAGTTTTTTATTATTATTATTTAAAGTGCTGCTCTAATATTTACTAAAGCTTCCAGGATCACAAAAAGGATAAGATAGGGAGTGGCCTTTATTGAAAGGGTTGGCAAAAAATATAGTATTATCTTGGAGAACCAGAATTTAATTAGAGAATACATTTTTTTAAAAGGAAAAGTTTGAAAGAAATGTCAAAGTACAGGGTTGCTGTTTTTAACAAATGGTATAGGGGAAAATTGAACATATACAGGTGAACACTGTGGTGGTATCTTATATTACACTATGCACAAAATAAAGACAACCTTGCATAAAGAACTAAACATAAGAATCAAAAGTATACAACCTGACTCCAGCCAAGGAAGCAGTTAGGCTAATTGCAGATCTTTACCTCTCCCTCTGCTCCTCCAAATCCAATCCCAGTCCCCTACTTCCACCCCAGCTCTAACACAGAACATCTGCCACAGCCTCCTCGTTCTTTCTGCCCTTTACTGCAGTAATCACACAGACCCAATAGTACTCTAATCTGAGTGAGTCTGTTAGATTGACAGTGTATCCAGAATTAAACAATTTTTCATGATTTTCAGTAAAAGAGACCTTGGAGTCATTTCAATTATACAGAGTACATTTTATATTGTAATATTTATACTGTCAAAAGTAGGACAGCAACCTGATGTGCAGGCAAAATTAATTGTTGCAGTTTTTGAAAATAAACTCTACTGGAACATTCCCTACTACTGTTTGTATCCTCTCTGGATGAAGTTAGAGTAGATACTATTTAGCTAATACACACAAGATATTTACTATCTGAGTCCACAGTGAGTTTGTCCATATTTCAGTTAAGGCTTAATAAAGAAACTGTGTATGTGCAATCATATCTTCCAAAAACCATTCACTGGCACTGGGGAGAGAGCTCAGTTTGTAAAGACTCTGTGTCAGAAACCTACATAGGCATGCCAGAAGTATGGGATAAATTTTTTAGTTCTAATGCTGGGGAGAAGGAGAAAGATTTCTGGGGCACACTCACTAGCCAGCCTTTGTAGCTCAACTGGTGAGCTTCAGGCCAATGAGAGACCTTCTATCAAAGGAGACAGGCCTTTGACAGTATCCTTTTTTTCAGATTTTATTTTTTAGTCAAAACGTTATTATGTAATGGAAATTGTATAGACATTTTATTGACATGTAATTTCTCCCTTCTGTTTCTGCCTCCAACCCTTTCATCCCTCTTTCAGTATATTACCTTATAGCTGATCAGTAGTATCAAATAAGCCATTAGGGAGACCATCCCCAGGAAAGATTTAAAATATTATAAATATTTCTAAAAAATTGTCTATAGATATGAAATTTCAAAATAAAGAAATTAATTTGCCATTACCAGAAAGTCATATAGTGAAGTGACTTGCAAAATTATCTTGAGTATGACTAAATGGTTAAAAAAAAATTGACTCAACACACATTCAAATCATATATATATATATATATATATATATATATATATATATATATATATATATATATATATATATATATATATAAAATAAACACACAGACAATAACATATATAATCATGTAGATAAATGTATATATACAATATATATGTACATATAAAAAAGATGTATAAAAAGATTTTTTGTTTAAAGCAAAAAGCTCAATATTTACACTTACCGTATTTACTGCGTTGTAAACATTTAATATATATGCCACATCAATGAAAAACATGCTGATTGAGAGCTACCAAAGGGATTTCATGAATGAGTCTCAGATATAAGTCACAGAAAAATGTTACAGTAAAAGAAATATAATCTACAAAGCATGTTTCCCATAGCAAACACATTTATCAAGAAGAAATTTAACATAGACATTGGGAATATTTTAAAGTGGAGGTAATTCCTGCCAGCACCAGCCACTATCACTCCCATGGCTCTGCTTTCTGCCTCATGGTATCTGTCCCAGCCTCACTTGTTAAGAGCATTTGGGGTTTCTAAAGTATTACCTAAGCATTACAGAACTTGACTTACCATTGAAGGTGCTTTGTTACTTTCAGTATATGTTTCCTAGCTTCCACGAAGTCTATATTGACGTTCCCTCTTTGAGCAACATAGCTTCATTTTCTCAGACTTCTTACTGTTAGTCACTCTTTTACTTAATTTATTAATTACTAGTTGTTTATTCTTTTTCCTTATACATAGTTGAAGCAAGTTTGTCACTGGTATTCTGCAATGACTATATGCATAATCTCTTTTTCTCTCTCTCAGTTAGATTCACTCTGCTGAGTAACTTTAAATTAAGATGCTCCTAGTACCCTAAATGAAAGGAACTCATGTCTGGTTTATCATATTTGGTTGATTATCTTTCAGTTCTAGGAAAAGGCAAATATAATTAAGTTCTTTCTTTAGCCCTTCCATTCTCATCAAGCCTTTCTGGGAAGTTGATTTATTAGCTCGCTTTGACAAAGTAATCAAAATGCCCTTCAGTGAGCATTGCGTCTCATTACTAGAGCCTGGAAATATTGCCCATTTGTGGTTAACTCAGTGTCAACAGTATTCAAACTGTGGTTGGTCTCTTAGTAGAGGAGTTTCATAGAGAACTTTATAGAGTCTGGGGAAGGAGAGAGAAAATTGAGATTCTTTGGCATGGCGGAGGCTCTAGAACTGGACAGTCCATTCAATGAGATTACCATGTTTTTCATGTTTCATGTATAAGGTTTCTGCCCAAAGCCTGTGGTTTAAGCCCCCATTACTGACATCCATAGGATTTCTGATTATGAAAGGCATTCTAAAGAAAACAAGACACTTACCTTCAATTTATTATGATGTGCTTTAAAAATCACCTAGTGTTGCAGGAAATCAAGTTCCTTTAAAACACTAGTATAATTCCATTAACTTTCATAGAAGTATAGAAGGCAGTCTGCAGTGACCCAAGTAGGCTTACTCTAGTGAGTCCTGATGGCCCAATAATAGTTTTGAATGTTATAGGAATAAAATAAGATTCAGATGTTTCTTTTTTGGTAGGGGTTTTTTTTTTTTTTTTGCCGTTTCCCAATATAACATACCATAAATAGAGTATAACTGACTTTCACCTTGTCTTTAGTCATTTATTATTTTGCTGAGTAGATAAAAATCCATTGAATCTTTTCTAAATTGTTCACTCTGATTTGATCTTGACATATCTTACATGAGAGCTGTTTTTAATGTGGTCATCTCAACAAGGCTGAAGCCTGAAAGCAACAAATTTTATACTAAAAATTCCTAGTGACTTCATAGAAGTTTGTGTGTGAAGGTTATGAGTATAGTCCTAAATGGAGAATATCCAGATTCAAATCTCAGCATTTGAGCTTCATGGACATGGGTCACTGGGCAAATTAGATGCTTCTATGCTTCTGCTTACTCAACCACAGAAGGATGCTGAAGAGTAAAATATGGGATGCTTGATCCACATGGCTATGATAAGGACCATATGCAAATGAAGAGTTACACATGCAAATGAAGAATTACAAATGTTTTTAGAAAGCTTGGTTTGCTGTAAACCAGCTGCAACCTCAGCCCTGAGGAGGCAGAAGAAGTATCTATTCAAATCAGAGCCCCAGAGTCGTAGCCTGTATCTAAAAGGAAAAAATCAAAACTAAACCCCCAAGAAACTTGGTTTTGGTCTATATAACTTCTCTAGAAAGTAAACTGCTATTTCCACATAATGTTTACCCATCCCCATCTTATTTAAGAGAGAGATTAGGATGAAAGAGCAAGCTTTGGGTCACATTTTATTAAAATAGAGATGTGAAAAATGCATATGTACATATCACATTGTAAACATGAATATTCATTATTTCTTAATTTCACTGAATGTATGGTGAGGATGAAACAGGTCAGCTAGTCTTGCTTTATAAATCATGATGTGTGTTCCATGGAAATATTTTGAATTTAACACATTATAAATGCTTCAAACATTGTGATAATAAAAGTGTCCTTGTAATGAAACAATTACCTTCTGCATTCACGTAAGTCCTCTGTCTTGTGAACAAATCTTCCCTTCCTCTACTGGCATGGCTAATGGCGCTTTGATGCTGTTTGCTCTCAAGTGCTCTCACATTTTGGAATATTAAACAGCAGAGTAGTGTGTGTAGCTGCAAGGATAGCATTTGAAATGTGTAGTGTAACCAGCCCCATTTGTATGGACTTCTGTGTCTTTCTGAAAACAGGTAGTGTTAGTTAGTGGCAGTGCCTTTCTTAAGGATCCAGGAAACTGCTACAGTGCTTCTATCCTAGATCTAAAATACTTTGATCCCAATTTTTACCTGTCAGGGGCTCACTGATACCTCTTGGGTAGATTGGGTCCTATCGAGACTCCTCATACATCTTCATCAATCAGTTCATGAAGAGTCCACATTCTTACATCGATCCCACCCTCTCCCCTTTCAGGAATTAAAAGTGACGTGAAATTTTCTATTTCCCTTCAATGTTTGCAAGAACTCTATTATAAAACTGCATGTTTCTGTTCTCATATATCAAGATAACATATAGAAAAGTACTGAATCTTATGACTTGGTTCTCTTCTCTCGATTTTTTTTTTTTTTTTTTTTTTTTTGGTGCGGGCGGGCAATTGTTTGTGTGTATGTATGTGTGTGTAGTACGTGTGTGTAGTATGTGTGTGTATGTACGTGTGTGTAGATCTGAGGGCAGTTTCAGTTACTTGTCTTTCTCAATTGCTTTCCATTTTTCTTTTCATAATACTTTTTACTTATTTTTTGAAAATTTCATATTTGTATACAATGTTTCTTGATCATATCCATCTCTATCCCTACCCCTCCCCATGAAAATTTTCACAGGATTTCCCAACTCGTGTCCCTCTAACTGCATATTACTGACTTAGTATTATCAATACTAAAAATTAGTATTATTAATTTTATTTCTTTAATTCACTGAATCTAATTAGTGTTGCCAATTTGAGTGTGTATGTGAGTTCATACTATTGAGAATGGGCAAGCTAGCAGTGGTAATTTACCAAAGAAAGGTGGCTTTCCCTTCCCCAGTAACCATCATACTGCTAGAGTGGAACCCTTGGCAATCCTTCTATGATCTAAGTTGGAATTTTAGTTTGTTTGATCTATTGAAGGTCTTATGCAGTAATCACAGTTATCTACCATGAGTTTGTCAGCACTAGGAGTATGCCATGTCCAGAATGCAGCATTTAACAGAACTCCTCTCCATTCCTGTCTCTTACAGTCTTTCCATCCTATTTTCCTCAAGGTTTCCAAAGTCTTTGGTTGATGGACATGTTCTGTCTACAGCTGAACACTCCCAGTTCCTTATTCTCCTCACATAGAACAGTTATGAGTCTCTGCATTAGCCACTTCCTACTGCAATAAGAGACTCCTCTGATCAACACTGAGAACAGCACAAGTCTGCGGCTATAAACGCATAGGTTTCTTCCTAGGGTTTATGACAGCTCTCTAATCATGGATTCTGATCATGTTTATAGTATCAGGCATGAATTTCTTCATGTGGAGGACTGAAATCAAGATTGTGGTTGGCTATTTTCATAAATAATCTTGTTATCACTGAACCAGTGAGCAAATCTTGATTATCTTGGTAAGATAATTGATGACCTTTCTCTTCCAACAGCATGTTAAAACACCTTCCATACTGTGAAATCTAGTCAGCACAGACAAAATATCCTGACAAATTTAAGACTGATTTCTTTGTGTCTTGCAACAAAAGTGGTGGTATCTAATAATAAAATCTTACCATCTTATGGTGGACAATCTAGAGCCTGTATTGATTTGGGTGCTTCTGGGCCTCCCTGACCAATAGAGAGATAGCATGCCTAACACTAAAATTATCCTTTAGTAACCCACAGCTTCTGGGAGCAGCATTGTTTATACATGAGTACAGAGGTACTCTGAATATGTGTGTGTATACTCTCTCTCTCTCTCTCTCTCTCTCTCTCTCTCTCACACACACACACACACACACACACACACACACACACACACACACACGCACATATTGTATAGCTCTGGCTGTTTTGAAACTCACTATGTACTGACCAGGCTGGCATAGAACTCACAGAGATCCACCTGCCTTTCCCTCCCAAGTGCTAGGTTTAAAGATGGGCTTCATCACACTCAGTCTAAACTTATATTTTTAATTAGCTTAAGGAGTGGGATTTTATAGGACCTCTTTACAGTTCTTAGAGTTGGCTCACCTTCTGCCATCCACACCTTTCACTTTTTATCAACCCTCTGCTTCATCCCTACTGACAGTTTTAGCCACTAGTATTATATATATATGTGTGTGTGTGTGTGTGTATGACATGATTTTGTTAGAGGAAAGTGGACTTTGAGACTTTGGATTAGAAAAGCAGTTGAAAGACTTAAGTGTGGATTAATGAGCCACACTAGTAGTGCTGTGGAAGATAGCAGTGTTGAGGGTGATTTGATCTGTGGGAGGCCAGCTTAGAAGGTTTCAGAGGAGAGGAATTTTTATATGCGACCTAGATACTGTTCCTATGATATCTTGGCAAAGAATCTGGCTGATTTCTGCCCTTGTCCAAAAATTTTGCCTGAGGATAAACTGAAGAGTTTTGGATAAGTTGCATTGGCAGAGGAACATCCAAATCAGCCTAGTATTAAAAGGGAAGAAAAGCTCATTTAGACTTGTTCACAGGTTAGTCCACAGAAACCGGCTCCATCAGTCTTAGGCTCATGGCCAAGGCAGAAACAGGGCTGAATGCCACAGCAGAGCACTCTCAGTGTTCAGCCAGGAAGTAGAGAGGATGGAGTTAACACCTTTCAATGACGCACCCTTAATTTCTACTTTCTCTAACTAAGCTCCAGCTGTGAATAGCATTCCTATTGTGAATTCATGTAGGTTAGTTCATTGATAATGGTAGTGTCCCCATTTGTAGAACAAGCCTTCAAAGAGCCTTTGGGGATGCTTCATCCCTAAACTATAACACACAGAAAGACTGAACATTTAGTACAGGTGACGTTGTAGGTTGCAATAAAGAAACTACTATACACGAGTTACACTATGAACAATACCTTTAGCTTCTTACAACTTTGAAGGATGCCCATGAAGATACAGGCATTCTCAGTGCCTGGTAAGGCCTCACTCCTGGTTTGCATATTCTCAATTATCTTCCCTTGGGTCAGTTATCTTCCTCAGATAAAGGAATGGTGAAGATAAAGGTCCTCAGATAAAGAAGTCTCTGGAGCCTCCTTTGTAAGGGCATTGATATGATTCATGAGGATTCCATACTAGCTCTGTCATATTGGCTGTTTGGTTCCAGAATGGGAATTTGGGAAGGATATAAGCATGTGGCATACAAAAAAAAAAAAAAAAAAAAAAAGAGGGGGGCAAGACAGAAAGAGGGAGAACTGAGACCTGAAGGGGATACAGAAGGAGAATATTTGAATACTTTCTTTTCTTTTTTTTTTTTTAAGTTTAGAATCAACAAGTAATACAATCGCTGGGCACAGATTGTAAGCTATTCTATGTTATAAGTCCTCCCGTGGCCTATCTGCCACTCAAAACAACAGCCTCCAGTTTCTTACATTCTGTCTGCTCCTCTTATTCCTGACGTTCAAAAGTGAGAAGACATTTTTCTTTTTAATAATTGGCATTATGTTAGTTGAAAGGGACATTAAGTAAATCAAATGCATTCCATCATTAAAGGATGCTGGGTTCAGCACTGAAGTAAAGAGCAGGATGTTTATAGGGTTTCAGGAAATACCCCAGTAAGTTCCAGGGATTTGAACCCTTGGCAAGACACTTTGTGGCTTTCTTCTCTGTACTTCCCCACAAGGTTTATTTTTATCAATGATTATAAACTGGCTTCTCTGGCTGCATTGCAGAATAGGTACCAAGCTGTCTGTGTTACAGGCCAGGCTCCCCAGGGGTAACTATCTTACATCTGACTTGAATCCAAGTCCACCAAGGGAGGGAACTTCCTTGGCTAGCAGGTAGGTCAGCTGATGGCTGCAGTAACTACCAATGCGTGCGAAGATCAGTTGCTCATAGTGAGCAAACTACACAGGATAGCATAGGACAGTTTAGTTGAAACTCTTTCTCAAACATGCTTTGAATCAACACTCATGTGTTCCTGGTTGTTTTCATTTCTTACAGCTCCTAAGTTACCCAGTGGAGAGACCCACTACTGCTGTGTGATGTAGTCCCTCTTCAAAAACGTGACAGAGAGTGGTTGAAGTTACAGAGTCTGAGAAGTGAGACTTAATTCATCTCACTGAGCACTTTATTCATGGTCACTTCTTTTCTAGCTTCGCCTTTAGAAACCTACATGTCTCAAAACCTTTAGCACTCTTTATCTTCTGACACATTGTTGTGCTTTGAATAAAAATGGCCTCCATAGGCCCATCAGGAGTGGCACTATTAGGAGGTATGGCCCTGGTGGTGGAAGTGTGTCACGGGGGGTGTGGCCCTGGTGGAGGAAGTGTGTCACTGGGGGTGGGCTTTGAGGTCTCAGAAGCTCAAGACAGACCTAGTGGCTCACTGTCTCTTCCTGCTGCCTGTGGATCCAGATGTAGAACTCTCAATGACCTCTCTAGCACCATGTCTGCACACGTGCCACCATGCTTCCAGCCAGCCATGATGACAGTGACAACTGACAAAACCTATTAACTGTAAGCCATCCTCAGTGTTTTCCTTTGTAAGAGTTGCTGTGGTCACGGTGTCTATTGTTCACAGCAATAGAAACCGTAACTAAGACACACATCTTCCTTGGTTACTTTTCTCTGAACATTTTCCACTTTATTGACTGAGTTTCTGATGGCACACTATTTCTAATAAAATACTAATAATATTTATTAAGGAATCCAGATGGTCAATCCGTTCTATTTTAAAAGAGAGATTTTGCCGCTACTATATCTTATTCCTCCTGGGCCTGAACTATTTTTCAAAGATGGATATGACTAAGAACATGATCTATGTGTTTAGTTCTTGGAAAACAACAGGAAGGCACCATGTTGTTTTTGAATAATATGAATACTTTTAAGTATATGGATATATATGAATGAGGAAGGAGTGAATAACACTTCTTGAGCATGTGATAGCCTTCCCTCTCAAGAAGCTCTCCATGTATCCTTTCTCTATGGGGCTTATTCTTGGGCTGTCAGGAGATAGCCTGTAATGACAGCGGGACCATCAGTGGGGTTGCCTCAGCCTTTATTGGGGTCCTGGACTGTTTAGCTGGAAAATGAGTTTTTAAAGGAAGCAGAATATCTTTCTTCTGTTTTCTCCCCCTTTTCCCCATCTTTTCCCTTTGCTGTGAATGAAAACGTCCTTTGTAATACCAGTTAGTTCCCCACTATCACTAACATGCTCTGTAGCAGGGCTCATTTGTCAAAACCAATAAACAGACCTTCATACCAGTAACTGTCAGTTTCTTTTTATACCAACCCTGACTCCATGACACTGTCTTGCATTTTAGCAATGGATTTTAACCTTCTTTAACCTTGCATACGATTCTTAAATCTTCTCTTTGATATTAATTTTAGTAATTACTTTGCAGTGTTGTATGAAGTAGAAACCAAAAATATGAACATATTAATGGGAAAAAGACTATATTACACAGAATTTTCAGTGATTCCAATACAGTTTGAACCTATTATTAAAACACTAGAAAGAAAAATTACTACATTAAAATTTTAATATTCTGGGAGAGGAATTTCTTTTCCTTTGGCAACACTTGACCTTTCAGATGTCATTTGTGTTAAACTGTAGTTCTACTTAACTTTGTAATATAGTGGAGATTTATTTCCTCATTTCTCTCTCTCTCTCTCTCTCTCTCTCCCTCTCTCTCTTTTTCTATACAAGTATATTGTATGTACACACACACACGCATATCAATTTTATTATTATAAACAAATTAAATTTCAAAGTGAAAGACCCTTGATTTTGGGCTCCATTGTCAGATTTATTTTTGGTATGTGATAATTTTGGTAGGATTTAAACAGTTTGGTAGAGATCTCCAATATTTATAATATTTTGACTCAGTTTACATGTTGCATTATTACCATGATTTTTAACTACAGCCTCTGGGGATACTGTTTAATTGTATTTGTATACTATTTAAAAATTACTGACTTTCCTCACAAGCAAATACAACTACAACAAAAATTCCTCCCCACAAAATCACCCAGAAAAAATGATAAGAATTCACTAAAAATACACTGAGGTACACCTAAGAGCTAGGTAAAGTTGACCCTCCGAATCCAGTATAACGGATTTGTTGCTTCATTGAATAAAGGGAGCGGCTGTGAAAGGCAGACTGAGTCCCCACTGCCACCGTGCGGACACTGTGAGAACTGCACCTCATTCTCCGTGATGCCAAGCGTAGGAAACACTGGAGTTACCTAAGTGGACAGAATTGAGACAAATGCCCAGATTATTTAGATGAGAAAGGAGTTTTCACTTGAAATATTATCATTATTGAAACAATTGTAAACAAAATGGCCAGGAAAATCCATCTTGGAGTGGAAGGATATGAAGAGCTGGAGTTTTCATTCTTTTAGCATCCACGGGTCAAGTTCTATTTCATTTAAAAGAGTTTGTTTACTTTTCCTAAAATCCGTAATTACGTATAGACAAAGAGACGAATATTGACAATAAAGGTGTAGTGAGGGAGATTTCTCAAAGCTATTTCTCATAGCTGCTTGAACATGGCGGACATCTGCACTGCCCTTGGCCTTTTTACCACGTTTCATAAAAGAGCATGGTCAGAAGGAGAAACACTGTGTTTGAGGCCTCTACAAATATATTTCCCCCTTATTTTTATCATTTGTCTCAACACGAGCTCCTATTACTCCCTTACGTCTTTCCACAAGGAATCATTTCCATGTGCAGAGGGCAAAGCCTTTCTCTCCCCTGGTGTTGATAGCCCGGAACTTTGAACCTCCGTGTTACCTGGCATTCAGTTGACAGCACCGTGTGAATACTGAACCAGGTAACGCCTATACTCTGCCCTTCAGTGTCCTTTGTGATCTGGGCTGGGGCACTTTTGTCCTTTCATATCCTATTTTCTCTCTTTTGTGTGGTTATGAAGTGTCGTGGGCATTTTTCTATGGACTGCTCAACCCATTTCAGGTCTTGCTACTGCACGGCCTGTGAGCTTTCCTGTGTCCGCCACATATTTCACCTTTCCCTTGCATGTACTTCATTCGACTTCCAGATGTCTCAAATTCCAAAACCCAGCGCTGTTGCTTTTTATTGTTGTCCACTGCTAGCCACATAATAAGAATCCTTTTATCATTGTGACCACATTTTGATGTGAGAGTTTTAGCAGGCATAAAAATACATCCAGGAATTCATAAAATTATGAGACCATGACGTCTCCGATGGGTCTCAGCAGAGGACTTTATTCTACATAGCCCTTCCTTCAGGGTGGCATGAAGATCAAACACTTTGAGATTGTCTTTTCACTTCGTGTCTTTCTATTTCATTTTCTCTTTTGGATTTCAGTTCATACATGAGACACAAAGGAATGTTGAGCCTTCAAATCTGTATACAATCCATTTGTGAGCTGACGGTTAGGGAAAGCAGCAAGCATGCCACAGAACACTAAGTATGCAGTAGGCGTTGTTCCAGGTACTTGCATTTCATAATTCACTTTATCCTCACAACCCTGTAAGAGGAAAATAAAAGCCTTCTCCATTTAGAGACAAGAAAAAAAAATGAAGCTTATAAAATATAATTTCTACCATAGTTCCAGAGGGCTTTCTACAAAGCACTTACACAGATAACAAAACGTCTACATGCTAATACTACCAACTGAAGACAGGCGGTTGGGCTCTAGAATTTACATAGAGAACCTTTGCACTGATTTAAGCTGCTGGCTCTCCTGCAGAGGAAGACGAGTACTGCTGAATTACTCACCGTGAAGTGAACACACCCACTTACAATGGGAGAGCGACTGGTGGATCCCAGATAGTCTTTAATGGGCTGTGGGCACGAAGGACCAAGCAGACCCTGGGTTCTCGTGGATGATGTTTGCATGTTTTTTGTGGAAACCACTTGCTCCAAACAGAGTTCTCCATTTAGTGGCAAGAGAACAGACACAGGAATAGTCAATACAGAAGACTGCAGTCCGAAGAATGGAAATGGCTTGTGTGGGTATGGATGTTTGAAACCGTATTGAGTACTCAGATTTCTAAAATACTGAAAATGCTCAATCTTTATAAACTGTCTTCTTTGGATTATCAGCAAAACACAGGGAAAATTATTATGTGAAAAGATACCCCGTAAGCACATGTAAGTACACACACACACACACACACACACACACACACACGCACAGAGGTTGGCATTGGTACAGGTGAAAATATGAAAAAATTTAAGCCAACATAAATGAACATTGCGTTGTTTATAGGGTTAATAGTAAATGTGTAACGACTAATTTAAAATTCTTTCAAAATCAGAACAAAGCCCCCCCACCCAGCCAATAATAAATTAAAAAAATTGACACACACCTCAAAACAAATCCTCTAATAGTCATTCATATTCATTCATCCAGAATTCAGAAGTGTTTGATCTTCAGTTTATGCTCCTGACTGCTTCACTGTTTGGTGGTCTGCTCTCGTGAGATGCCACCTCTGTTCTCCACAGCAGTTTCCACAGTTGGCATCACTCCTTGGCTTCTCCCAGGCTCTAACTCTGTGACCATCTATCATGTGATGATGTCCCACTTCTCTGAACTGTTAGTTAATTCTTGGTCCAGTTTCCCTCCTTGTATCTCCCTCCCCCCACCTTGCTTTAAATCAGGCGCTTCCCCAGACACCCCCTTTTCATTCTCAATTATATGCCGCTCGTCATCTGTGTACAAGATTCAGTTTAGAACTCTCATCTTGATCTCATATCTAAACTGCAGACTTGAAAACCCCAGCTCCTATGTCGTCTTGAGGATTTAGTAAGCAGAGGGCCCTGCGTATATTACTTTTTCCATGTCATATCCTATAATATTTGGGTTAGTTGACAAGGTAGATCTTACGTCCATATTTGTAGATTAGGATATTAAGCTTCAAGACATTGAAATTACTTGTCTGCTAATGCATGGTATGCTACAATCTGAGAAGTTCTTTAATATCCTAATTTGCCCAGCTTTTTGTGCAGCGAAAATTAAATTTTAGGGACTTGTTCTTATGTCCCTTTACTTAGGGAAAGTTTCATCTGATGACTGCTTTTACCAGCATGAGAAACAAAGATCGTTTTTGAGCAATCACCCTGTGCCAAACATTGTGCTGCATTTTGTACCTGAGCTCTAATTAACTCAACACCTAGAAGCTGGGTAGACATCTGTCAGGACACAGTTGACCAGGCAAACCTGGGGAATTTGATTCCAGCTTTTTTCCTTATGTGACTCAGTTTTAGTGACATGAATTTGAGATTAAGTTACTTTTTCTCTTGTGTACAAGTTTTCTTTATTTTTCTTAGTTTTTAAATTTCCTTGGAATATATTTATTGTAAGTAGTTGTCTTAGTTAGGGTTTTACTGCTGTGAACAGACCCAGGCAAAACTTATATTGGGACAACATTTAATTGGGACTGGTTTCCAAGTTCAGAGGTTTGGTCAATTATCATCAAGGTGAGAACATGGCAGCATCCAGGCAGGCATGGTGCAGGAGGAGCTGAGAGTTCTACATCTTTATCTGAAGGCTGCTAGTGGAAGAGCAGGCAGCTAGGATGAGGGTTTAAAGCCCACATCTACAGTGACACACCTACTCCAACAGGGCCACAGCTTCTAATAGTGTCATTTCTTAGGTCAAGCAAATACAAACCCTCACAGTAGTGATGGATTTCATAAATGTTTTCACAGAAGTATATCATTTCTTTAACCACATTCACCCCTCCCCCCCCATCCTTTCACTTTTCATCTTACGCTGGATAGTTTTTATATCAACTTGATAAAGGCTGCAGTCATTTTGGAAGAGGGGATGTTAATTGAGAAAACTCCCCCACTAGATTGACCTGTGGACAAGCCTGTGTTGTGCATATTCTTGACGGATATTTGATGTAGGTCCTCCCATTCATCAGCATGGTCCTGCATGATACAAGAAACCAAGTTGAGCAAGCCGTGAGGAGCAAATCCATAAGCAACACCCCTCCATGCCCCTGCATCAGTTCTTGATGCCAGGTTCCCAACTTGAGTTCTTGCTCTGGCTTCCCTCAGTGATGGACTTATATGCCGTAAGATGAAATAAACCCATCCATATTCAAGTTGGTTTTGGTTATGGTGTTTCACCACAGCAAGCAAATCCTAACGAGGTAAAATTAGTCTTTCCTGTACTTACATGTCATCACGCAGGCACACAGACATAGACACACACACACATGTAGACACATACAACTTCACACATGCACATACCACACACACATACACATGCAGACACATACAACCACACACACACACACACACACACACACACACACGTGTAGACACCACACACACGTACACACACATACACACACACACACTTGTAGACGCCACACACATGCACACGCACAGACACACAGTCACACACACACAGACACAAACATACCACATGTATAATGAGCATTCATATGTGTAGTGGAAAGAATCCAGTCTCTGGGTGAGGAGAAGGTGGGCCTTCTGGGTCTGAGAGAGTAAGAGGGACCGCAGGGAAAGGGATGTACCCTTTTGGATGGAGAGGGAGAGGCAGGAGCAGGGCAGGCAAGATGTATGCCGGGGAGTTAGATCTCGTGGGGGAATCCACCAGGATCCACCATGGGAAGATTTCTAACAGAATAGTTGATGAATTTAGAACGATTGATTCCGTGTCCAGCGATTGTGTCATCTGTTGATTCTAAACTAAGATTGCCTGGTGTTTTCTGTTTTGAGAGAGATTTAGGAGCTCTGGAGAGGCATCCAGCATTGGTGGGAGAGGCCTTGGCAAGGGGAAACATGCAGTGTCGGGCTATGTGCCAGGCTGGGACAGAGTCTGCCGGCCAGGGCCATGCCAGGGTTAGTGTGGGTTGTTGTTTAAATATTACATTCAACACATGAATCCACAAACGAAAGAAAATGTATTTGTCTTTCTCAGTTTGAGTTATTTGAACTATTTTACTTAATATGTTCTCCAATTACATTGATAATATTTTGATTTTTATAGCTTAAGTTCTATTGTATATACATGTGATATTTTCTTTGTCTATATGCAAATTGACACATCTGTTGATCCCAGAACTTGATTATTGTGAATACTGCTGCAATACACAAGTGTCTCTGTGGTGTGTTGACTCTAAGTTATATGTCTTTTTACTAGGAAGCTGCAGAGTTTAGTAGCAGCCAGATCAATTTACATTGCCCTGCAGTGTATAAAGACTCCCTGCCACCATTTGTTAAATGTTTTTCTTTTTCTCCTTCTTTCATTTTTTTCTTCTTTCATCTTCTTTTCTTCTCTTTGTTTCTTGCTTGCTTGCTTGCTTCACATTACATCCTGATCGTGATCCCCTTTCTTCCTCTCCTCAGAGTCCTGCCCTTACAAATCCCTCCTCCCATTTCCCCCTCTACCTCTCTAAAGAGAAGGGGAAGCCCTTTGGGTACTACCCCACCTTGGAACATAAAGTTCCAGCAGGTCTAAGCACCTCCTCTCACACTGAGGCCCAACCAGGTAGCCTAGTTAGAGGAATAGGACCCAATTGCAGGCAACAGAGTCATAGACAGCCTCTGCTCCAGTTGTTAGGGGGACCCGCATGAAGACCAAGCTACACATCTGTTATGAATGTGTAGCGGGCCTAGGTCCAGCCCTTGCAAGCATCTGTTTTCATCCACTGCTGGATGAGTTGTCTCAGAGAACAGTTATGCTAGGATCCTGTCTGCAAGCATAGCAGAGTACCACTAATAGTGTCAGGGGTTGTCTCTCTTATATGGGCTGCTTCTCAAGTTGGACTAGTCATTGGTTGTCCATTCCTTCAATGTCTTCTCCATTTTTATCCCTGCACATCTTAGGCAGGACAAATTTTGGGTTGAAGATTTTGTGAGTGGGTTGATGTTCCCCCTCCACTGGAAGTCCTGCCTGGCTACAGGGGGCAGCCACTTCACTCTCCATATCCCCTACTGGTAAAAGTCTCAGTTAAGGTCACTCCCATGGACTCCCTGGAGCCTCCATTGTCCTAGGTCTCCAGCTACTCCCAGAGAGTCCTCCCATCGATTGCCATTCTCATTCCCAGACTTCTTCTACATTTACTCTCCCCACACCTGATCCCCAGGATAACTAAAATAATCCTGTATGATAAAAGAACTTCTGGAGACATCACCATTCCAGATTTCAAGGCATACTACAGAGCAATAGTAATAAAAACTTCATGTTATTGGTATAAAGATAGACAGGTTGATCAATAAAGTAGAATCAGAGACCAATAAATAAACCCACACACATAAGAGATCTTGATCTTTGACAAAGAAGTCAAAGTCATACAATGGAAAAAGGAAAGCATCTTCAATAAATGGTGTTAGTCTAACTGGGTGTTTGCATATACACTAACACAAATACATCCATATTTGTCACCCTGAACAAAATTCAAATTCAAGTGGATCAAAACCTCAATATAAAACTGGATACACTGATCCTAATAGAAGAGAAAGTAGGGAACTGCCTTGAACATATTGGCACAGGAAACAAATTCCTGAACAGAACACCAACAGCTCAGGCACTAAAACCAGTAATTAATAAATGGAACTTCATGAAATGTTTTAAGATTTGTAAGACTAAGGACATTATCAATAGGACAAAATGGAAGCCTACATAATGGGAAAATATCTTCAGCAACCCTATATCTGACAGAGGACTAATATCTAAAATATATGAAAAACTCAAGAAATTAGACACCAACAAATCAAATATCCCAATTAAAAAGTGGGGCCTGGAGCTAAACAAAGAATTCTTAGCAGAATAATCACTAATGGTCAAGAAGTACTTAAAGAAATGTTCAGTGTCCTTAAACATCAGGGAAATGCAAATCAAAATGACTCAGAAAGTTTATCTTATACTCTTTAGAATGGCTAAGATAAAAAACTCAAGTGATAGCACATGCTGGTGAGGATATGGAACCATGGGGAATTCTCCATTGCTGGTGGCAGTGCAAACTTGTACAACCACGTTGGAAATCAGTTTGGTAGTTTCTCAAAAAATTGGCAATAGTTCTACCCCAAGGCCCAGCTATAAAACTCCTGAGCATATACTCAAAAGATGCCCCAGAAAACCACAACTATGTTCATAGCATTTTTATTCATAATAGTCAGAAACTAGAAACAGCCTAGATGTCCCTCAACTGAAGAAAGAATGGATGAGGAGAATGTGGTACATCTACACAATGGAATACTACTCAACAATTAAATCTACACAATGGGATACTACTCAACAATTAAATCTACACAATGGAATACTACTCAACAATTAAATCTACACAATGGAATACTACTCAATAATTAAATACAAAGACATCATGAATTTGCAGGCACAAGGATGGAACTTGAGCATATCATCCTGAGTGAGGTAACCCAGAGCCAGGAAGACACAAATGGTTGCACTCATACGTGGACATTAGCCATAGTAAAGTACAGGATAACCAGGCTACCATCCACAGATCCAAAGAAGCTAAGTAATGAAAAGGTCACAAGGGAGGAGGCTTACATCTCACTCAGAAGGAGAAGCAAAATAGTCATTGGAGGTGGATAGAAAGAAGGAGCTGGGTGTAAGAGGTGTAAGGAGAGAACGGGAATGGGGATCAGGTTTTCTATTAATGATAACCATTCTGACAGAATAGATATTAAAACTCTTAAAATTCATGTGGAAACACAAAAGCAAGCCTGACTATATATATATATATATACATATATATCTCATCAACATACCTGACTTCAAGTTATACAACAGAACCAAAGATACAAAAACATTTATACATTTAGTATTTTCATTAAAATTCTGATTGCTAAGGATGTTGAACATTTTTCACGATTGCTGGATATTTGAATTTCATCTTTTAAAACCTGTCTGCTGATTTCATGGTCACTTTATTGATTGGGTTTCTTGGGTTTTGCTATGTATACATAGGTTTGGCTCTGTATACATTTTAGATATCAATCCTCTGTCCGATGTTCTCTCTTCATTCTGGTGATTGTTTGCTTTGCTGTACAGATTATTGTTATTATTATTATTATTATTATTACTACATGTAATCCCATTTGTCAGTTCTTTGTATTACTTCCTGAGCTCTGGGAGGCCTTTGAAGAAGGCACTCTGCAGAGCCTGGATCTTGAAATATTTTTCAGGTTTTATTCTAGGTCTTCAATTCACTGGGAGGTGATTTTTGCACGAGGAAAGTGTAGAATTCAACATCACTCGCCTACACATTGATACCCAGTTTTCACAGCACCACTTGCCAAAGAGGCAGTCTTTATGCCAGTGAAGTATAAGTGTGTGTGTGTGTGTGTGTGTGTGTGTGTGTGTGTGTGTACTCTCCAAGTCTGTGTTACTTGTTTCCATGACTCCTCAGCAGTGCCTGTATTTATCCCATTTTCCACAACCGATCAAAATGATCATTCTCAATTGCCAATCTCATAAGAAACCACTTACTGTGGACACTGTGGCATTCCCGCTAAGCCCCAGCCCCTTTAGAATGGCACAGAATAACTCAGTAAGATCGTGTTTCTTCTAAATGTCTGGGTGTGCTATGCATCACTTCAGTCCTGTCCCCTGCAGAGCTAAGTTGGTGGCATGTTCTCTTGACTTTAGACTTTTAAATTTAATACTCTGTTGGAAGCCTGCTTTTCTCACCTCAACACCTTGGATTTTCAATCCTTAGATTTCTTTCTTCTTGTAACAGGCTTAGGCATTATTTCTGTGAGAGTCCATGTTATCAGTAAAATCCTGGCTCTGCCTATGGTGTTTGTTAGAATGTTAAAAATAACCAGGCATTTATTCTCTTTTCATGAGGTCAAACTGCTCTTTTATGTTCTCCTTTTGGGAGCAAATGAATTTATTATTCCTTATTAAATAACAAGAAAATCTAGGAAACATATAAAGCATATAAGACAAAGCAGCTTAGGGGTAGATGAAGGACTAACTCCAGGCTTACACAGCCTCCTGGAGGGTCTGTGTGTCTTAGCAATGTGGGTCTGTGTGTCTTAGCAATGTGGGTCTGTGAACGGTGGGCTGCTCAGGAATCAGCTTCTCATTGTTTTTTAATTTCCATAATTCATTCTTTTATTCAGATTACATTTTAGTAGAACCTCTCCCTTCCCTCCTCTCCTCCTAGTCCTGCCCTTACGAATCCCTCCCCTCATTACCTGCTCTCCTCATCAGAGAAAGGGAAGCCCGTCTTGGGTACCACTGCACCATGGGAAATCCAGTCACAGCAGGACTAAGCACCTCCTCTCTTACTGAGGCCCAATCATGCAGTTCAGGAAGAAGGGGATCCAGTGTCAAGCAACAGAGCCAAAGATAGCCCCTGCTCCAATTGTTAGGAGACATATATGAAGATTAAGCTACACATATGGTACAAATGTGTGGGTGCACGAGCGCAAGGTCCAGCCCCTGCATGCCCTTTGGTTGGTGGTTCAGTCTCTGTGAGCCCCCATGGGCCCAGGTTAGATGATTCTGGAAGTCTTGTGGAGTCTTTGACCCCTACAGCTTGCTCAGCTCTATCCCCTACTCTTCCACAAGACAGCCCAGGTTCTGCCTGAGGTTTGCTGTAGGTCTCTGTGTCTGTTTCTATCAGCTGCTGGATGAAGTCTCTCTGGAGACAGATATGCTGGGCTTTGTTGGCTATCCTGAGACTTATCAGGCTGTCTTCCTGTTTCTGCTTCCTGAATGCTGAGGCTACAGGTGTGAGCCTCGATGCTCAGTTCCAAATTAGCCATTTAAAAGCAAGAAACTTCAGTAAAAAATAATTTGCAAGACAACTTGGTAAACATTTCTCACTTCCAAAATCTAGATTGTAACCAACAAGATGCCAAGTAGAACTCAAGCACTGTATGGCAGACCCTGCTCCTCTCAGGACCCCGACTTTACAGGATGGGCATTATTTGGTCTGTCCTGTCTCTCTCACTAACTGGCCTGTCTGAATTTAGAAGTGAGCGCTCATTGAACTTTACTGCCACCAGGTGCTGTTCCTTCCCATGAGACCTCAGATAGGATACAAAAGAGTCGCACAGGGTTCTTAATGCACAGTGTCCCGATGCTGCTACATTTTACCATAGTCCCCAAAGGGCTAGGGACATCAAGACAGCATAGGGGAGTAATTCCAGCAACTCTGGGTGGTCTTGTTAATACCAGAACACAGAGCACAGGAAACAAGCTGGTACATTATACCTTTGGCAAAAGCTGGGATGCAGGTAACATGTAGCCTGCCCTCCTTGCTCACAAAAACTTTCTGGGCATCTTTTTTCCTGTCCAGATATGTCTTTGCAGGGTTGGAGACGATGTTTACAAGCTGGCATCCTGTAAGAAGCGTGTCTGGCCCATGCATTCCACACACTTTGCCCCGTGCACACCAACAAAGAGGTGGTAAGGAGAGTCCTGATGTGATGAAGCTTTCATAATTTCCCTTGTCAAGGTTCCTCCACAACTCAGAACAGCGGTACTGCAAGCAGGTTAGGGTGAACTCTAGAGAGTTGAACATCTTCTGTGTCTCTGCAGCAGAAACCTGGGGTCCTTGCTTTAGGTGACAGAACCTTTGCTGCCTTCCTGTGATCAAAGCCAGATGTTAGGGGTATTTGCAGAAGGAAGTAATCCAGTGGTGTCCTCAAAATAACCCACACTCATTTGAAGGAAAGAACAAATTATCCTTTTGTTGCATAGATTATATTTTATTTTTATAATATATTATATTTTCATATCAAGTGAATTTTCTAGAATGCGCCATTATGTACATAGAAAAAGATCTCACTGTATTTTACTTGGAACTCTACTTTCTCATCATTCTGGCAGATCTTACCACGTATATCAATATTGCACACGGTCTTTGTGATAAAAGTATATTGTATCTGTGGCTGCTGAGGTCAAGTTAAAGTATATTTATACATTAAATTATTTCTCTACTCATTGCTTTTTTTCTAAATGTCTCTGGTGTTGCAGAAGCCAACTACCACCACTCACATCAACCTGGCAGTGGGAGCGTGTTCCTTGCTACCTGCCCAAATGTTCTGGGATCGGGAATGAAAGACATACACATGCAGCCTTATTTTTAATATGCCTTACACAGCTCAATGGCTGGGCCATTTCCAAACCTCCATGTGGCCAATGCCTCCTTTCTGATATCCCTGAGTTATCACTTACTAAAATCTAGGGCTAGACACAGTTGGGAGAGCCCCCGGGGCTGTGCTTCCCTCACTTTCACATGTTGGCTATCTCTCTGTCCTGCCTTCTCAGATGTGGCAACTACTCCTTTCCCTGCATGGCGTCTATCTCCCTCCCTGCTCCTTACTGCTGCTTCTTCCTCAGTCCCTTGTCTGGGAGTCCTAATGTCCTGCCTCTGTCTCCCTGCCAAGCCATTGGCCATCAGCAACTTTATTTACAATCAAAACCAACTGGAGACAGGGTCCCTCAGTGTCTTATGTGCAGATGTTCAGATTCCTGTGTAATTTTGGGGACCAAATTAACATAATATAAATAGCATTAGGCCAAATCTACAACATCTGGATAATGAACAGTGAAAGTAAGGAGTTAAACATACCTCCTGAAGGTATGTATTTGGTGTTAGAAAAATGGAAATCCCTCATGTACAGTTGAGGAAGGTGGTAGCTGAAGGACAATGTCTCTGAGTTGGTCCAGGCGTGGAGTCCCATCTCCACAGCGTATACAGTGAGAAATCTGTGCAGCCATTCTCACTTCCGTCCCTTTAGTTTTCTTGTCTGAAAGTGTTAGCCTCTAGAACTGTGTAGTGATAATTTTATATGTTAGAAAAGGCTTCGATCAAGGTCTGGTGCATATCCATGTTCACTAAATGGAACACATAATATTTATAAACTTGAAACATTGAAATGAGTACTATCAATGTAATTGAATTCACATGAAAACATCAGTTTCATTTCTCTGTGCTTTCTCAGTTTCGCTTTTGTCTTTGAGACAAGGTCTTACCATATGGGCCAGGCTGCCTTTGAACTGGCAGTCCCTCTGACTTGGCATCCAGAGTGCTGGGATTACAGGCTGTGCTGGCACACCCAACTCTATCCTCTTATTTTCAGACTTTCTAAAGTATTTTCATGTTACAATATGAAATACAACTCATAAAACTATAAATAACATGTGTAATGAATGAACATCTATCCCTTGAAATTTTCTGAAGCATTCAGGTGATAGGTGTTATGATCACCACAGAAAATAATTTTGATAGTAGTGAGTATGCTATAGACCAGTGTGTATGGATTTATGTGAATGATTAACAGAACTGGGATTGTCTTCTTTTGTAATGATAGCAAGTGTAAAGATTGATTAGCAAAGAAGAGATGAAAATGCAAAATCTGACAGGGGCGTGAGATGGCCTTGATTGGTCAGAACGCCCACCTTAGGTACATCTCTCTTTTTGCTCTAAGCAATTCCATGTTGTAATATATTCTATATACATGTAACAACCATAGTGTATGACTTATATAACTATATGGAAGTTTTATATATAGTTATTTCTCATTGTATTATATGTATATATGTTTATATAAAACATATGCAGTTATACCCACAATACTATTCTTCATCACTTTCCATGGGTTTGGTCTTATCTGCCTCCAGTCAGAAGAAGGTTCTTAGTGTTTCTGATAACACATTCTTTCCATACTTGTTTATATACAAAAACTCCTTATTTTCTTTATGGTTGGATTATTATTATTATTTTTTTGATTGCAGAACACAGCCTGTAGATGTCCCCAAACACATACTGTAGTAATATTTAAAGTTCAGCTTTGTCAAATGCATCTTTCATACCTATAAATTCCTAGAAACTTTAGATAAAAGCAAGCCAGACATGGCTTGCTAAGGAAGGATGGAGGCCTGGAGAGAGCCGTGGGTGACCCAGAGCATTACCAGGGCTGCCAAAGAAATGGAGAAAGAAAGGAGGATTTCTGAATTTACAAGGAGGAGTGTCACAGTGGGCCCAGGAACAAGAAACAGATTTGCTTGGCTGGAGCCTAAACTGCAGTAAGTTTCTAATTGGTAAGTTTGAGTTTTATGACAGATTTACGTTATTGACTTTTGTTGGCACATTAAAGCATTAGAACATATGTAGTAATCATTATGCCCTATAACTTTGAGACAAATATAAAATTTCATGCACACACACACACACACAGTTTTTTTTAATGCTTGATACAACCTTAAAAATCTTAACCAAAAATTTAGTGTATACATATTTCTTTTTCAGTGAGTATTAACTTCTACAAATCCTCAACTTTGTGCAATACGTGAGTCAGAATGTAAATAGGAAGTTAGGTACACACTAGTGGGTGAGCTTATTTACTTAGATCATCTGTTTTGTTTCAAAACCAATTGTTTAATTTACTTTTTCTCTAAATCCAGATTTCAAAATGTGAATTTCTGTTTTGGCTGCTTTTCAGCTTTCTTCATCTTGGTAAAATGGTGAGCCTGCATTGTTGTTGATATGGTGCCTTCAACTTCCACGTCTTTCTTCAGCTTTCCTGGATTTGTAGAAGTGATATTTAAGCACAATTGCCCTGGTCTTTTGCATGCTTTTCTTTGGACTCTGTTCAGGGACACGAACCTGAGAGAGCAAATCTCCCAGAGAACACGGAGAACAAAATATCTGTATTCATTGCTTTTACTTTTCCTAGGGAAGAATTTTACAGATACCTGAAGTTTCCTCAAAGGACTTAGCCTAACCCTGTTGTGTGTTTTTGAATTTCTAAGCACCATTAACTCTGATTCCACACATCAATTGTTTTTATGTGCTTCAACCTGTAGGCATAAGTGTTGTTCTTATTGTACTGTGTGCCAAGACATCTATAATCCCCTCCATGGGGACACATGTGGGAAATATTGTATCTGACTTGTCAGCACTTTGTAAGAAACAAAAGCTCTGACCTTAATTGGATTCATGATTTTCTTTAAATAACAAAGCTGCTTTATTTAAATGAACGCTATTAAAATTCTGTTGTATCATTCAAAATAATGTTGTAAATTTAGAAAAAAGAATCAGGTTGCTTTGAGTTTAATTTAAGAGAAACATTTACCCCTCCTCCCAAACAGCACCACACCTGAGCATAGAGAAATGAAAAACGAGTCCAGGGAATTTCTATCCACTGAGTCTTCTGCACAAACCCATAGGTTCTTTTGTGATTTATAGCTCTTGAAATCTTAACTCTTGTAATGATATAGAAAAATACATACTGTGACTGTACTCTACGTGAGAAATCTAAGGCTCATAAAGTTATAATTTATTATCCTAGGTGGCATGTGAGAACCTCTGATTCTATTGGATTGTATCCAAACCAAAACGCCCACTGTCTTCCCTGACCTGAGGTACAGAGGCAGCAGCCTGATCCGTGTCAGGAAAGCTGAACAGACATCATCTCAGACTGCAGTCTACAGATGCCCCTCCGAGCAGCAGAAAGGGTGGCGACTATTACAGTCATTCAGGAGAATCACAAGCATTGCTATAAATCAGTCTCTGCTTTACTTTTGCCTGCCCACTTCTGCCCCACATTGAGCCTTTCACAGAAACTGCAGGTGTCTATATTTGAGATTAGTCTACTTGAGGATCTGATCTAAAGCTATTGCTCACTCTGCCTTTGCTATCATAGTCTATTCAACAATTCTCTGCCAATTGGCAACCCTTGGCTCTTTATTTTGCAAGAACTGAGGTATAGAGGGCAAAGCACTGATTCAGTGACAGTGTGTACATTCTTATTTATATAAAACACAATAGTGCTTGATTTACAATGGAACTTTTGCTCAGAGGTGATTATTATTTTCTTTTTTAGATTATTTATTTATTTATTTTTAAATTTTTATTTATTTATTTACACTCCAGATTTTATTCCCCCCCATACCGTTCATCCTCTGACTGTTCCACATCCCATACCTTCTCCCAACCCCCTGTCTCCATGAGGATGTCCCCACCCACACCCCACCTTTTTTATTGTTTCTGTTCTCTCATTGAAGATTGCTGATGGATGTTTGGTATTTAATATGTAGTCTATAGTAAGTAGCATCCCATAGTTGTAGACATTGTCTCTTTATACCTTCTTCCTTTTTCTGGCCTCACAGGTGGCTCTGTTACCTTTCTTATGATGCTTTAAGGCCTGAAATTATTTTCTTTATAGTGAAATTGAATGAAAGGGACTCACGTACCTCTGTGTTCCCTGCTCCTCTTCCTTTCTTTCTTTCTTTCTTTCTTTCTTTCTTTCTTTCTTTCTTTCTTTCTTTCTTTCTTTCTTTCTTTCTTGGTTTTTGAGATGAGGTTTCTCTGTGTAGCCCTAGCTGTCCCGGAACTCACTCTATAGACCAGGGTTGGCCTTGAACTCAGAAATCAGCCTTCCTCTGCCTCCTGAGTTGGGATTAAAGGCGTGTGCCACCATTGTCCAGCTTCCTGTCCCTCTTCTTAATTTCACTGCCCTTAGGAAGACTGCCCAACTACATTATTGTCTAAGAAGATTTTTGATGATTTCTTTTGCTCCATCCCTCAGTTCTTTGCTATGTCTTATCTGTCTTCCTCAGACATCTGAAGTTTCCTGAGCATCTCTGTGTAAGTGATGTGGATGTCCTGTCCAAGTTCCCACTGGCCAAATAGATCCATTAACAGATGCGTCAAGGTTTTATGAATACTGTGAATCAAATTATCACCAAAAGTGGAGTAAAGATCTAAATGAATATTTGTTATAATAAAAATATTAGTATACCTGAAGTCTTTATGACTATAGGTAGAACAAACAATAGAACACATATAACTTTAAAACTTTAAAAGAAAAAGGATATAAAGTATAGTTTAAACAATATCAGTGAATCCATATTAGTATCAATAGCAGAAGTTACAATCCAGAAACTGGTAAAAATAGCGCCTCAGTAGGCTAATGAAATAAAAATGTTCTAAAGAGTGTGGCACTTTATGAGAGAAATGTACAGATGCTAAGTAAGTTTAGACTGGAACCTGTTAAAGAAAAAAGCATAGCTTACAAGTTTAGACAGAATACATGAATTCAAATAAAGCAAACAAGATATTGTATTAATTAGGATTTTTATTGCTGTGATAAAACACCATGGCAAACAGGAATTTGGAAAAGAAAAGATTTATTTCATCTTACAACTCTTAGTTCATACTCTTGTCAGGGAAAGAGCTTAAGGCAGAAACCTGGAGGCAGGAAACAAAGCAAAGGCCACAGAGTAATGCTGCTTTCTGGATTGCTCAGCTTGCTTTGTTATATACCCTAGGGCTAGTAGCTTAGGGAATGTTACCATCCATAGTGGACTAGAACTTCCCACATCAGTCATCCATCAAGAAAATGCTCACAGACTTGCCTTCAGGCTAGTCTTCAGAAGCATTTTCTTAATTAAGATTCCCTCTTCATAGATATATTTATGTTTGTGTCAACCTGACAAGGAACCAACCAGCACATTATCCAAATCAATCAAACAAAATCCAGGGAAAAAGGACCAGAAAATTTGCTACTGTGAAAATACAAATATGATAAAAAATGATTTCAACACATCAATAATTAAGATAAATTATAAATGAAATATAACATCTAGTTAAAATACAACAATTATGACTAGATTTAAAGGCCAACTTTGTGGTATTTCTGTGAGAACTTGTAGCTGCTTGCAGACACACTAACTGGGTTCCTGAGTGGGAGGCTGGAGCTATATGGAAGAAAATGGGGAGAGAAATAATGAAGACCAAGACAGTTTTTTCTGATCAAGGCCCCCAGAGTCTCAGAGTCTGTGCTTATAAAGGGGAGAGGCCCATCCCCTGCAGATCTATTCTTGATGCCCATTGCCAGTCTGAAGGAGATCTGTGGGAAAGAACTGGTTTGGCAAGTAGGTGTAAATTGCTTGCAGTCTCCAAGGGCCTCTCAGCAGGTAGCAGTGTCTTGGAGAAGAGCAGTGGGAGGTGACAGAACAATAGAGCCATCTAGGTCTGAAGGCTCCACCCCAGGTGGTCTCATACTCAGTGGCAGCAAAGTCTGAATCAGCCTGCTTCAAGGCTGGGGGAGGTTACAAGAACTGGATAAATCGATTTTAGGGAAAAGTAATATAAAATATGATTATACATGAACCAAAAAAGAGTAGCTGAACTTAACATTAGGCAAATATGCTTTATGTTTTAAAAATTACTTTTTAAGTACTTACGTGTATTGGGTGTTTTGTCTGCACATATGTCTGTGTACCATGTGAGTGCCTGTTTCCCACAGTAGCCAGAAGAGGGAATCAGGTTCCCTAGGACTGGAATTGCAGAAAGTTGTGCACTGTCCTGTGGTTTCTGGGAAGCGAACCTGGATCTTCTTGAAAAACAACTTGTGGTCTTAGCTGCTTAGTCATCTACCTAGTTCCCAAAGTAGGCTAAAAAGAAAAATGATTTTAAAGATTATTTATAATTAAAGATTAACTTATTTTATGAAATCATTCCATAATGAATAAAATTGTTAACTTACTTGATAGAGCGCAATTTTCAATGGCAAACATGATCTTCAAATATGTATAAATCTAACATTACTGGATCACACAGAGAAATAGCAATATCATGTAGATACAGTATACAGAGAAAAGCATCAACTAAAGCATTATGAAGTACCTTGTAGATTTTGCATGGTAGGGGAAAACAACATTGTACTGAACACTTTTAGCATAAAACATTACCTCTGATCACATTTAAGATATTACTGTTAGTTTCTGGCACACAGGGTTAACGTTTAAAAGTTCTTATATTCTTTGACAAATATACCCCTGTTCTTAACCTTTGTGAATCTTCACTTTTGAACTTCAAATGTTTATGTGTGATGAACTGGGCTCTGCTTGAATAGAGACCCTGGAGAGTGAGTGCCTGTGTCCTTCAATCTGTACATAATCGGCTTTCTATTTCCCGTAGTCTGCTTGGTAGAACTAACCATCTCTGTAGCAAAGTAAATTGAAAATTCCTGTTTATATTTGTACCTTCACAGAGTATCTTATTTACACTGGATGTACACGAGTGCAACAAGATAGCATTTGAGAATGTTCAAAGACCATTCCATCATTATTGATAGACTAATAAATTACTATAACATGTTTTCTTTTCCCATGTAATGTTCCTTTCTCATTAGCTATGATAAGAGTTGTCTTATGTTTATTTACACATGCAAAAAATCATGGTCATCTCATTATATCTATGAAATTGTTATCTGGTTTATGAGAATGGAGCCCAATTCTAGAGGTTGGTCACTATGGGCATGGGTTGCCATAAAACACACATGGACATAAAATACGAAACCAAAAATACATTTAAAGTATGTTCTTTAGCTTAATGACTGTGGTCCAGTCCTGTAAATAATTTTAGAAAAGGCTCCTGGGACCAAAAAAATATATAATAGAGTTAAGGGCTAAAAAGTATAGCTTCCTCCCCCACTACAGAGTTCCAAGTTGTTTGATTTTTAGTTATATGTATGCGTGTGTGTGCATGTGTGTTTATGGACATGCGAATGTAGGTGCCCACAGAAGCCAGAAGACAGCATCACATCTGGAGCCAGAGCTTTAGTCAGTTGTCAGCGGTTCAATCCGAGTCCTGGAAACAAAATGTTTCTTCTGCAAAATAGCAGGAAGTTCTCTTAACACTTCAGCCATGGCTTCAGCCCCCGGTTCTTGATCTTTCCAATCAATGTATTTCAGTCTCATTTCCTTGTCTTGTTCTCCACAGAATCACAGAAAGTGTTCTTGGATCTTTGTGCAAGATACAAAAGGATAGGTTTTTACTTAGGCTATGGAGTATGTATAAATCACCCCCTCTACTGCAATGTCACAGGCACACAAGCAGGAACTTTCAAGTTGGTTAGAATAGAAATTGTCTTACTTGGTTGACTTGACCAACAGCAGAGCCTTCATTGTCAAGTGTTAGGTCATCTTTGGTTAGGAAATTCTGTATTTTAAACAAGCCACACACAATGTTGATGCGTTTATCTTAAGGTCACATTGTAAGTATCCAGGGCCTTGAGTAGCACATTGATATGAACGCTCCTGTAGTTGAACTGAATAGGTAGGACACTGCCCAGATAAAGAAACAAAACCTAATAGAACTGTAAGCCTTAACTCTGACTTGGCCTTTTATTTTCTTATGTTTTCACTACAGTCCTCTTATAAGTCATCACATCTTTATTGAGTTCTTGAATTACTGTATTTGTGTATTTGCTTTTCATGTAATAGTCATTTCTGGCCTTTTCTCAGGAATTCTAAGTCTTTATAATTCCTTTCCCAAATAATGATATTCAAGTATACTGTGATATGTGCCAGCACTGAGTTTTGGGCATATTAACGTGTCCAGTCCCTCAGAAATGACACCTCCAGTATATTCTATATATCTAACCGCACTATAGCTCTTATTGACAGATACGCAGAATACATTGTGTTCTGCCAACACATGGTTGTGGAACTGATCTCTTCATGTGGTGTTTTGCTAAAGGCAGGCTTGGGATCTTCCATAAGTTTTGGAGAAAGTATTCTATGAGAAGTTCTTAACCTCAGCTCCCAGCTAGAAAAACATATGAACTCTGTGCGTGCATGTGCATGGATAGGTGTGTGTGTGTGGCCATATACTACATGTGTTTGTGTGGGTATGTGTTCATTTTAATGTGGGTGTTCATGTGTGTGTGAGGGACAGTAGTCAGGGCCAGGGGCCCTTTTCAGTTGTTCAATACTTGACGTTTTGAGACAGAGGTTTTGACTAAACCCGGATCTATTCTGTTTGGCTGGACTGGCTGGCCAGTGAACTCCAGGGATCCCTGTGTCTGCTTTCCAGCATTGGGGTTAAATGTATGCTACCACACTCAGCTTATTTTTGTAGATTCTGGGCATTTAAGCTCTAGTCATCATGCTTATGTGGCATGTTCTTTACCAACTGAGCCATATTTCCTGCTATGACATGTAAACTTTTACAAATCCTCTGGTGGGATATCCCTCCCAGAGTCAGTTTGTTTGGCACTAGGCTTGCTATTACCTGATTTAACCATCCATTATGAGATTCTGGTATAAGCTAGGGACGGAGGATTACTACTTAACAGTACTGATATTTAACAACTATTTGCCAAGACTTAGTACATCACATTTCTCCATAGGATTTAAACATATTTTTTGTTTGTTTGATTGATTCCTTTTTTTACGTTTTTTTTCTCATTTTTTATTAGATATTTAAACATATTTTTTGTTTGTTTGATTGATTCCTTTTTTAAGTTTTTTTTTCTCATTTTTTATTAGATATTTTCTTCATTTACATTTCAAATGCTATCCTCAAAGGCCTCTATACCCTCCCCCTACCTTGCTCCCCAACCCACCCACTCCTGCATCTTGGCCCTGGCATTCCCCTGTACTGGGAATATGATCTTTGCAAGACCAAGGGCCTCTCGTCCCATTGATGGCCAACAAGGCCATCCTCTGCTACATATACAACTAGAGACCCAGCTCTGGGGGGGTACTGGTTATTCATATTGTTGTTCCTCCTATAACGGTTGCAGACCTTTTTAGCTCCTTGGTTACTTTCTCTAGCTCCTTCAATAGGAGCCCTGTGTTCCATCCAATTGATGACTGTGAGCATCCATTTCTGTATTTGCCAGGCACTGGCATAGCCTAATAAGAGAGAGCTATATCAGGGTCCTGCCAGCAAAAGCTTTCTGTCATATGCAATAGTATCTGGGTTTGGTGGTTGTATATGTGATAGATCCCTGGTGGGGCAGTCTGGATGGTCCTTCCTTCCATCTCAGCTCCAAACTTTGTCTCTGTAACTCCTTCCATGGGTATTTTTTGTTCCCCATTCTATGGAGGAACAAAGTGTCCACACTTTGGTCTTCCTTCTTCTTGAGTTTCATGTGTTTTTCAAATTGTATCTTGGGTATTCTAAGTTTCTGGGCTAGTATCCACTTATCAGTGAGTGCATATCATGTGAGTTCTTTTGTGATTGGGTTATGTCTTAGTCAGGGTTTCGATTCCTGCACAAACATCATGACCAAGAAGCAGTTGGGGAGGAAAGGGTTTATTCAGCTTACACTTCCATACTGCTGTTCATCACCAAGGAAGTCAGGACTGGATTTTAAGCAGGCCAGGAAGCAGGAGCTGATGCAGAAGTCATGGAGGGATGTTCTTTACTGACTTGCTTCCCCTGGCTTGCTCAATCTGCTCTGCTATAGTACCATCCCAGAGATGGCACCACCCACAAGAGGACCTCCCAACTTGATCACTAATTGAGAAAATGCCTTCCAGCTGGATCTCATGAAGGCATTTCCCCAAGTGAAGCTCCTTTCTCTGTGATAACTCCAGCCTGTGCCAAGTTGACACAAAACTAGCCAGTACAAGTTATCTCATTCAGGATGATATCCTCCAGATCCATTCATTTGCCTAATAATTTCATAAATTCATTGTTTTAAATTGCTGAATAGTATTCCATTGTGTAAATGTACCACATTTTCTGCATCCATTCCTCTGTTGAGGGACATCTGGGTTCTTTCCAGCTTCTTGCTATTATAAATAGGGCTGCTATGAACATAGTGGAGAATGTGTCCTTATTGCAAGTTGGAACATCTTCTGGGTATATGCCCAGGAGAGGAATTGCTGCATCTTCTGGTAGTACTATGTCTAGTTTCCTGAGGAACCACAAGACTGATTTCCAGAGTTGTTGTACAAGCTTGTAATTCTACCAGCAATGGAGAAGTGTTCTACTTTCTCCACATCCTCACCAGAATCTGCTGGCACCTGCATTTTTGATATTGGCCATTCTGACTGGTGTGTGGTGGAATCTCAGGGTTGTTTTGATTTGCATTTCCCTGATGATTAAGGATATTGAACATTTTTTTAGGTGCTTCTCAGCCATTCAGTATTCTTCAGTTGAGAATTCTTTGTTTAGCTCTGTAGCCCATTTTTTTAATGGGCTTATTTGAATTTCTGGAGTTCAGCATCTTGAGCTCTTTGTATATATTGGATATTAGTCCCCTATCAGATTTAGGATAGGTAAAAATTCTTTCCCAATCTGTTGGTAGTCTTTTTGTCTTATTGACAATCTCTTTTGCCTTAAAGAAGCTTTGCAATTTTATGAGGTCCCATTTTTCGATTCTTGATCTTACAGCATGTACTGGCTAGGTTTGTGTCAACTTGACACAGCTGGGGTTATCACAGAGAAAGGAGCTTCAGTTGGGAAAATGCCTCCATGAGATCTAGCTGTGAGGCATTTTCTCAATTAGTGATCAAGGGCCCCTTGGGGGTGGGACCATCTCTGGTCTGGCAGTCTTGGGTTCTATAAGAGAGCAGGCTGAGCAAGCCAGGGAAAGCAAGCCAGTACAGAACATCCCTCCATGGCTTCTGCATCAGCTCCTGCTTAAGTTCCAGTCCTGACTTCCTTTGGTGATGAACAGCAGTATGGAAGTGTAAGCCAAATAAACCCTTTCCTCCCCAACTTGCTTCTTGGTCATGATGTTTGTGCAGGAATAGAAACCCTGACTAAGACACAGCACAAGCCATTGCTCTTCTGTTCAGGAACTTTCCCCCCTGTGCCCATATCTTCCAGGCCTTTCACCACTTTCTCCTCTATAAGTTTGAGTGTCTCTGGTTTTATGTGGAGTACCTTGATTCCCTTAGACTTGAGCTTTGTACAAGGAGATAAAAATGGATCAATTTGCATTCTTCTACATGATAACCCACAGTTGTGCCAGCACCATTTGTTGAAAATGCTGTCTTTTTTCCACTGGATGGTTTTAGTTCCTTTGTCAAAGATCAAGTGAGCATAGGTGTGTGGGTTCGTATCTGGGTCTTCAATTCTATTCCATTGATTTACCTGTCTGTCGCTATACCAGTACCATGCAGTTTTTATCACAATTGCTCTGTGGTACAGCATGAGGTCAGGCATGGTGATTCCACCAGAAGTTCTTTTATTGTTGAGAATAGTTTATGTTATTCTAGGTTTTTTTGTTATTCCAGATGAATTTGCAAATTGTCCCTTCTAACTCAGTGAAGAATTGAGTTGGAATTTTGATGGGGATTGCATTGAATCTGTAGATTGCTTTCGGCAGGATAGCCATTTTTACTATTTTAATCCTGCCAATCCATGAGCATGGGAGATCTTTCCATCTTCTGAGATCTTCTTCAATTTCTTTCTTCAGAGACTTGAAGTTCTTATCATACAGATCTTTCACTTCCTTAGTTAGAGTCACACCAAGGTATATTATATTATTTGTGACTATTGTGAAGGGTGTTGTTTCCCTAACTTCTTTCTCAGCCTGTTTGTCCTCTGTGTAGAGAAAGGCCACTAATATGTTTGAGTTAACTTTATATACAGCTACTTCACTGAAGCTGTTTATCAGGTTTAGGAGTTCTTGGTGAAATTTTAAGGGTCACTTATATATACTAGCATATCATCTGCAAATAGTGATATTTTGACTTCTTCCTTTCCAATTTTTTATCCTCTTGACCTCCTTTTGTTGTCTAATTGCTCTGGCTAGGACTTCAAGTAGTATATTGAATAGGTAGGGAGAAAGTGGGCAGCCTTGTCTAATCCCTGATTTTAGTGGGATTGCTTCAAGTTTCTCTCCAATCAGTTTGATGTTGGCTACTGGTTTGCTGTATATTGCTTTTATTATGTTTAGGTATGGACCTTGAATTCCTGATCTTTCTAAGACTTTTATCATGAAAGGATTTTGTCAAATGCTTTCTCAGCATATAATGAGATGATCATGCATTTTTTGTCTTTGAGTTTGTTTATATAGTGGATTACATTGATGGATTTCTGTATATTAAACCATCCTTGCATCCCTGGGATGAAGCCTAATTGATCATGATGGATGATCGTTTTGATGTGTTTTTGGATTCTGTTAGCGAGAATTTTATTGAGTATTTTTGCACAATATTCCTAAGGGAAAGTTGTCTAAAGGTCTCTTTCTTTGTTGGGTCTTTGTGAGGATTAGGTATCAGAGTAATTGTGGTTTCATAGAATGAATTAGGTAGAGTAACATCTGTTTCTATTTTGTGAAATAATTTGAGGAGAACTGGAATTAGGTCTTTTTTGAAGGTCTGATAGAACTCTGCAGTAAACCCATCTGGTCCTGGGCTGTTTTTTTTTGGGGGGGGGGAGACTATTAATGACGACTTCTTCTTCTTCTTCTTCTTCTTCTTCTTCTTCTTCTTCTTCTTCTTCTTCTTCTTCTTCTTCTTCTTCTTCTTCTTCTTCTTCATATGTGGCTCTCTAGATCATTAATCTGATCCTGATTTAACCTTGGTACCTGGTATCTGTCTAGAAAATTGTACATTTCATCCAGATTTTCGAGTTTTGTAGTCCTTTTGTAGTAGGATCTGATGATGTTTTGGATTTCCTCAGGATCTGTTGTTATGTTTCCCTTTTCATTTCTGATGTTGTTAATTAGGATACTGTCCCTGTGCCCTCTAGTTAGTCTGGCTAGGGGTTCATATATCTTGTTGATTTTTCTCAAAGAACCAGCTCCTGGTTTGGTTGATTCTTTGAATAGTTCTTTTTGTTTCCACTTGGTTGATTTCAGCCCTGAGTTTGATTATTTCCTGTTGTCTACTCCTCTTGAGTGAATTTGCTTTCTTTAGTTCTAGAGCTTGTAGGTGTGCTATCAGGCTGCTAGTGTATGCTCTCTCTAGTTTATTTTTGGAGGCACTCAGGGGTATGAGTTTTCCTCTTAGGACTGTTTTCATTGTGTCCCATAAGTTTGGGTATGTTGTCTTCATTTTCATTAAACTCTAAAAAGTCTTTAATTTCTTACTTTATTTCTTCCTTGACCAAGGTATCATTGAGTAGACTGACGTTCAGTTTCCACATGTATGTTGACTTTCTATTATTTATGCTTTTATTGAAGATCAGCCTTATTCCATGGTGATCTGATAGGATGCATGAGATAATTTCAGTATTTTTGTGTCTGTTGAGTTCTGTTTTGTGACCAATTATATGGTCAATTTTGGAGAAGGTGCCATAAGTTGCTGAGAAGAAGGCATATCCTTTTGTTTTAGGATAAAATGTTCTGTAGATATCTGTAAATCCATTTGTTTCATAACATCTGTTAGTTTAACTGTATCTCTGTTTAGTTTCTGTTCCCAGGATTTGTCCATTGATGGAAATGAGGTATTGAAGTCTCTCAATATTATTGTGTAAGGTGCAATGTGTGCTTTGAGCTTTTCTAGAGTTTCCTTAATGAATGTGGATGCCCTTGCATTTGGAGCATAGATATTCAGAATTGAGAGTTTATCTTGGAAGATTTTACCTTGGATGAGTATGAAGTGCCCCTCCTTGTCTTTTTGATAAGTTTGGGTTGGAAGTTGATTTTATTTGATACTAGAATGGCTGCTCCAGCTTGTTTCCTTGGACCATGTGCTTGGAAAATTGCCTTCCAGCCTTTTACCCTGAGGTAGTCTGCCTTTTTCCCTGAGATGGGTTTCCTGTAAGTAGCAAAAAGTTTTATAAAAAAATAAAGCAACAAAATTTTTGTAAGGAATTCATTAACATTGAGCTGACTGGTTTTGTTATCAGTGTGATGATAGAGATCTTTATTTCTTCCAAGAAGAATAACAAGAATTTCATAAGGGGAACTTTGGTTGGAAATGTGACAGTAATCAAACTCCTGCAATGAGAATTGAGGTCAGTTTGTATTTGTTTTAATTCTGTGTTTCCTAAACGAGGCTATGGCAATTATTTGTCATATAATTGTCAGATAATCCCACAAATGTTGGTCTTAATATGTGTATACTAACCATTTTCCCACTAAAAGTAATTAAAATATTGAGAGATAAATATATTTAATGATCTAAATATACTTAAATGACCTGCCCTTATATAGCCCAGTACAGTAAAGATAGATAATGGGAAATTTTTTGAAAAGGACTAGAAAATAAGAGCAGCCCAGATCAATTAAAAAGAATACCTCTACATCATTAAATAAAAGGATGTGGCAGAGGCTATATTAAGTAAAGTCATCATGTTAATTAAAAGTTGACATGTGTAAGTACTTTAGTCATAGTATTAAATTTTTCCTATGTTCATTTTCTTAGGATATAGAGTTATGCTGCTTATAGTTTCTCACCAGTATGGCTGTCATATCCTTTAAAATCGTGGTTAAAATAAGAGTATCTTATAGAATTTCTGGTTAAAATACATTACAATTATAATTTACTGCTCATATTCATAGAGGTTGCATCCATGAGAATAGGATACATGTGCTTTATAAGTACAATGAGCTATCTTCACATTTTCACATGGAAAGCAGCACCAACTGAGGGGTCTACTTATTTCTTGTGCTTAGATGGATATTGAGCTTACATCTCTCGCTTTTTGGTTTTTATTTAGTAAGTATCTTAGACTGTGCTAAAATTTAGACAAGTCAGAATATTAGAATCTTATAAACATTGTAAGATGTTATCTTGTATTATTTGAATCAGGCAACAGGTGATTTTAATCCTTTCAGTCCTCACAACGCTCAGCTTATTGAACAGCCACAAGGATGTCTCCCCTAGTCGCTTGTCTTTGAGTAAGATTCGAATGATGTTTGAATTTTTGCATGTTGGTGAAGAATTGAGGCCAAGAAGAGGCAAAGGATTCTTGTAAATGTCTTATTATATAATTATTATATTCCTTTAACTCCAGTTTTTCTAATAGTATCACCTTACCACAAAGGCATTATGACAAAAATAAGTTTGAAATGCTTAAAATTTGAAGACTTTCATGGTGGAAGAGATGCCCAAGTCACTGAGAACTTTGGGTCACATTGAGAGACATTTTTTCTCGTTCATTCCACTTTTTATCCTGTAAAACTTTCCTCATCCTGATTTATGTTTAAGTTACACAAAATTTCTATCAGTTTTCAAGTTAGCATTAAATAATTTTTCATCCATGAACATTCCATGCATATTGGCTTCTTTATAAAGACCAGAGATTCTCAAGAGGTTATTTGTAGGCTCCCTTTACATGTAAAAATGACAGAGCCTGTTGCCTCCTGTACACTAGGAGGTGATCCCTTTATCACATGCTGACTATGATGTTCTCTTTTACCACGATCTCAGAAGTAACAGGTCCAGGTGACCTCAGACAGAGACATTTGAATAACCTTTTCTCTTTTAAGTTGTCTAGCTCAGGTCTTTTGTGCTATGGCACAATACTGATTAACAAAGAACACTGGTATGAGAATTAAAGCTATCCCAATGGCTATACCTGATAATGTGGCTCACAATTTCTTAGAGTTCATGTGGGGATAGAATTTGGAATGGTTTAAGAAGTGGCCTATGGAAAGAAAAAAACATAGAATGTTGTAAGCAGAGCACAGTGGGGAATTAGCTGAAAAGTCAGAGAAGAATGTGGACATAGACACACAGTAGGTATTGTGCTCATGACTTTGACTAGGGGAACTAGCACTCAGTTGGGAGCTGGAATAGTGACCATTTGTGTTACATTTTGATAAGAAGCTTGTGCATACTTGGTTCATGTTCTGAGAATTGTGTGAGGCTAAGTTAAAAGATGACTGATTAATTCTATATGGAATAGGACAAGGTGACAGATCATACAGATGGGAGGAACATGGACATTTTTAGAAGCTTTTAGTTAGATTTATAAGGATAATTATAAGCAATAGAAGAAGGGTTTGTAATACTCTCAGGTTGGCATTAAAGAAATCCATTTAAGGTGTGGCCAGGGAGTATATTCTGGAATCTGAACAGAACACATATTCACATATTTGAAGAATATATATATTCTGGAATCTGAACAGAACACATATTCACATATTTGAAGAAATTTTTGTAAAGATGAGAAAAAACAACAACAAAATAGGGATATTGCTTTCAGGATTAATATACTTTTATAACATATCTTCTTCCATCAGTGAGCCTAATAACTGAATTATGATATTTCAGTGGAAATTTATAAATGAACTTTCTGATGGCAGACTGCCAGTGCTCAATCTAAGTTTTTTTTCTCCTGATTTGTAGTTCTGTTGACAGTGTCACAGTTCCACAGTAGCATGATGAGGTTTTTACAAAGATTGAATTAGTATCTGTGTTTACATTGAATAATGTCAGTTACATCATGTGTGCATGTATTTAACAGTTTCTTAGATGAATAAGGATTCTATGTATTAAGCTTTTGCCTCGTTGTTGCCTGTGACCGCTGGCTTTTATAATCTTTCTGCTCCCTCATCTGCAATGGTCACTTAGCCTTCAGATGAGGGATTTGTTGCAGATGCCCCACTTATGGTTGAATCCTTCACAGTCTATTACCTTCTGCACATTGGACAGGAGTATGCCTCTTTCTTAAACCATCTACTGCAAAAGAGTTTAATCTGGCATTTACTTGTAAGATTCGTATTGGATATTCTTAGTGATTTGCTTTCACAGTGCTGGGAAGTGTTCTATATGATACTGGAGGAGAAAAGTAGCCATCAGTCTGACCCAGCTGTGGACCCCGAGAGCTCTATTAAGCCCATTGGTGGAATAGTTGCATGGCTGTTGTGGAAGCAATAAATCACTTTTTGTTTGTATTTAATGTCATCTCCACAAGTTGCAACTCATACCTGGCACTGTTATCAGTGCACAGGACTGTAACTAGACAAGTCATAGTCTCTAGGGAGAACCTAATGCTATAATTCTTCTAAATGGTTCAAGTATTATGGTTTACAGTTATACCCAAAGAACCACACATTTCTTATCTCACTATTCTCTCTGTTTCTATGGATTCACCTTTTCTAGATTCCCCATGTAAGGGACATCATATGCTATTTTCTTTCATGCCTGACTTAATTTAATTAATACATTGCACCATAAGTATAATCATGTTGTCACTTTTCAAGGTTGAATAATATTCTGATATGTGTGTATGTGTATGTGTGTGTGTGTGTGTGTATGTGTGTGTAATGTATGCTTTCACACATTCATTGATGGACACTTAGGTTAATTCGGTATCTTGATTTATGGATGATGCTGCAGTGAACAAGGGGCATAGACATTTTCAACAAACTAATTTTATTTCCTTTGAATGATCACTAAGTAGTGGTATTAATATGATATGTATTTTGTATTCTTGTTCTTAACTGTTTGAGAAACTTTCATACTGTTTTTTCATAGACTTTGTGCTGTTTACATGGCCATGAAGAGTTATCAAGTTATTATTAATCTTTAATTAACTGTGCATCCTAATAGGGTTAAAATATATAATTATGGATATAATTATCATTTTTCCAAACAATTAGTAATTTTAACTATATTTACGTAAACAATACCCATTGGTATGTCTTTGGAAAATTATTTTTAGGTCCCTTGCTTAGATTTAATCGTTATTATTTCACCACTTGTTCATTTTAATTTTTATTCATTTTGGTTATTAACCATTGCATTGTTTGTAACTATTGCTTTTTTTTTGTTAAGGTGTCTTTTCCTGTTGTTCTTTTTTCAGCTATGCAGAAGCTTTTAAATTTTCTGTATTCTCCTTTGTAAGTATTTTCGTTAGCTGCTTTTTTGATTATATACATACACACATTGCTAAGATTGATGTCATTGAATTTTTGGCATTATCTTCTAGTAGCTTTTAAGTGTCAGACCTTGCCTTTAAGACTTTAATACCTTTTAAATATGCCCTCTGTATAGTCTAGCTTGGTTCTTTTCTATGTAGCTACTTAGTCTCTCCAATGATAGTTAGTAAACAGTCCAGTCATTGGTGATGTTAGCTGACTGCAACTCTGTTAACAAATATTTATAACTCTATTATTTGCTAGCCTCAGCTGGAATAAATCATAGACATCCACTCTTGTAATATTTCATGAAAACTTGAAACTTGCTAATATATATAGTTATCATTTCTCACTAGGCAACTTGAAACTCTAGGTAGCCATGCGATGTGGGTCTCAAAATATAACCAATGGTAGCTTATTCAAATAACTGAAAGTTTCTTAACTATAAATGTGAAAAATTCTCAGAATTTATCACTCTAGTTGCCAATTTCTTAAAATTAGTCAAGTGTGCACCCTACTATTAAAACCAATTTGTTAACCAGTTGGGACTCTCAGTGGCAAATACTGTAGGGACTCTGCTTAGTATAAGTCTAAGGAAGAGAGGCTTGATTTATTAGACAATCACTGGTACTTTATAGACTTAAAAGGGTGAGTGGACCAATTTAGACTGGGGATGTGGAAGATCCCCTGGAATCAATGGCCCTTCTTTTCAATGCTGTGATATTCTGGTGTGCTTTGGAAACATAAAAAATTCAACAATTACCAAAGCCAAACTTTACTGGCAAAACATTCTTTTTTTTTTTTTTTTTTTTTTTTTTTGGTTTTTCGAGACAGGGTTTCTCTGTGTAGCTCTGGCTGTCCTGGAACTCACTTTGTAGACCAGGCTGGCCTCGAACTCAGAAATCCACCTGCCTCTGCCTCCCGAGTGCTGGGATTAAAGGCGTGCGCCACCACACCCGGCTAAAACATTCTTTAAAACTCAAATGTGTATCCATTCTTCTGTTGTGGGACAGGTTGTTTCTAGCTCTGGCTATCACAAATAAGGCCTCTAAAAACATAATGGAACAGGTGCCACTGTGGCATGGTGGGACATCTTTTGATATATATATCAAAAGAGTATATTCTCAAGAGTGGTATTGCTGGGTCTTCAGGTAGATCTATTTCCAATTTTCCGAGGAACCTCCAGATTGATTTCCAGAGTAGTTATACCAGTTTGCAATCCCACCAACAATGGGAGAGTGTTCCTCTTTCTCTGCATCTTTGCCAACATGTGCTGTCACCTAAGGTTTTGATTTTAGGTATTCTGATTGGTGTAAGGTGGAATCTCAGGGTCATTTTGACTTGTATTTCTCTGATCACTAAGGACTTTAAACATTTCTTTAGGTGCTTCTCAGCCATTCAAGATTCCTCTGTTGTGAATTCTCCATTTAGTTCTATAACCCATTTTTTTTTTGATTGGGTTGTTTAGTTTTTTTAGTGGTTAACTTCTTGAGTTCTTTATATATTTTGGATATTAGCCCTCTGTTGGATGTGGGGTTTGTGAAGATTTTTTTCCCCAATCTGTAGGTTGCGGATCTGTCTTATAGAAAATGTGGTCTGTTTACATAATGGAATACTACTCAGCTATTAAAAATAAGGACATCCTGAGTTTTTCAGGCAAATGGATGGAACTAGACAATATCATCCTGAGTGAGGTAACCAGACCCCAAAGGACATGATGGTATGTACTCATTAATAAGTGGATATTAGCCAAATTTGAAAAAGTACAGAATACCCAAGATACAGTCCATAAAACTCAAAAAGGTCAACAAGCCCAAGTGAGGATGCCTAAGTTCCACGTTGGAGAGAGAAGTAAGCAATTACAAGTAGGGAGGGAGAGAGGAATCTGGGAGGGAAAGTGGGTAGGGTAGGGAGGAGGGAGTTGAGAGGGAGAGGGGAATCTAATCTGGTATTGGGTGAGGGAAAAGGACTGAAGCCCCGAGGGTCAGCAGAAAGAATGGAAACAGGCAACCTCATAATGCACCAAAGACCTTGAAGGTGACAGATTCAGGACTAAAAAAGAGGGACAGGGAATTTATAGAGCCCACTTCCAGCAGGAACACAGGGCATCAAGTGAGGGAGGGCTTTTCATCCCACAGTCAAAACTCTGACTCATAATTGTTCCTGTCTGGAAGAACTTCAGGGATGGAAATGGAGAGGAGCCTGAGGAAAAGAAAGTCCAGTGACAGGCCCAAAGTGGGATCCAGCTCAAGAGGAGGTCCCAAGGCCTGACACTTACTGAGGCTATGGGAGCCTGTCATGATGGCACTCCAGAAGATCCAACAAGCAGCTGAAAGAGTCAGAGGTGATATTTGTACCCAACCAATGGGTACAAATTCCCTATGGTTGAATTAGGGAAAGGCTGAAAGAAGCTGAGGAGGAGGGTGACCCTGTAGGAGGACCAGCAGTCTCAATTAACCTGGACCCCTGAGATCTCTCAAACACTGGACTAGCAACCAGGCAGCATAAATCAGCTGATATGAGGCTCCCAACACACATACAGAAGAGGACTGCCAGGTCTGGGTTTAGTCAGAGAAGATGCACCTAACACTCAAGAGACTGGAGGCCCCAGAGAGTTTAGAGGTTTAGTTTGGTGGGTGGTGGGAACATCCACGTGGAGACAGGGAGATGGGGAGGAGGTATGGAATTTGGAACAGTTGGAGGGTGGACCTTGGTGGGGGTGGGGTGGGAAATAAAATCTGGAGTGTAAATAATTAAATAAATGATTAGAAAAAACAAAATTGAAGAAACCCCCAAAAAACCTCAAATGTTTTTCTCTAGACTTTAGCTACTCTACTTCCTCTGAAATCTCCACTTAGAGATGGGAAAACAGTTCAATAGCATTAGATAATTTGATTATAGTAAATAAAATAAAGTTCCTTTTACACTTTAGCAAGTAAATCTACTTAAGTGGGCCTGAGAGTAAATTAACCTCTCAAGCATTCCTAAGACAGAATGTGATTAAAATGACATTTATTGGATGTATTGTGTCAGTTCTTATGTTGACACTGAGTTTGACATGATGGCCTTTTTGTCGTTTAAAAAGTATAGATCTTCTGTATCTGTAGTAGTACTCAGATGGCATGTTGTTGACTACAGCAAAGTTTCTCAGCCTGTGAGTACCCCTCACGTAAATGAATATGGGGTGGTGAAAAATTGGCAACACTAAAAGTCTTTTTAATGAGAAACAATCAAGAGTAATGTAAGATCTAGTGTGCACTGGGTCCAATAGTAATTTAAGATCTAGTGTGCACTGGGTCAAATATGTTTCTGCCAGTACTGATCCTTGTTGCACAATGTAATGTCACTGAAGCCTTGGTTCTGAATGTATGACATGCACACTCCATAGTGCACATATGGTCAAACCATGTATGCCCCAAACCGGTGACAAATGCTTTTGCTCTGATTCAACACTATTGAATATTTTGAGTTATAGTATGTTTTACTCAATTAAAAAGACTTTTAATATTTTCCTATCATCATTCCTCAGTATGTAATTATCAAAATAGTCAAACTTTTTAACATTCTGTGTTAGACAAATGAGCACAGACATCTCAATAGAGTGTAAAATTACTTCTGGTATTCCATAAATTTTAACATTATTTGTGTACAAAAGGATAATTTAAAATTTACTTCTTTATGTTATTAATAAATGTTTGATGTGCACAGCTTTTATATATACATACATATAACTGGAGTCTCATTAAATTTTATAATGTATAAGTAATAGTAATTTTTAAGGAGACTTGAGAGTCAACCAATAACACCGAGAATGTATGTGAGAAATGCCTCTTAGATGTGTTCATATTAAAAAATAAGGTGCTATTAATGGTTAAATACTATTCAGTCAAGTGATCTGTTGAAATTACATTTCTCTGGAAAGATCTGCTCTTGGGCATTTCAATTGTTCAATAAGGATTTGTTGCTGTGTGTGAGTCATTTACCTATTTAGGATGCGTTGGTGAACAATACACATTAATGAACAAACATAGGCTCAGTAAGTCATCTGATGTTCCATGGAGATTTCATTTCAGTTTGAGAAAGTAGATGATAAATAGTAATCTAAACAATGAATATACATTATATAGTACATTTTATACTGCCAACAGCCATCAGAAATACAGGATCAGAAAAATCAAGGTTGGAAAACAGGGGAGACGTTTTAAAGAGAATAACAGGGACATGCTTCATGAGAACATGGGACTTGAGGGTTGGCTATATAGATCAGTGAGTAAGATGCTTGCTTTGCAAGCATGAGGGCCAAAGGATGCACTTCTGTAATACTAGCTCTGAAGAGATATGGATAGGAGGATGTACTGGGGTTCTTTAGCTTGACAGCCTAGCCTGATAAGTAGGTTCCAGGTCAGGGAGAGAACTTTTATCACAAAGGTACATGGTTCCTGAGGACTGACACCTGGAACACATTACCTCCACATGCCTATGCATACTCACCTCCCCCACCACATACATGTGTATGTGCACACACGTGCATGTATATACACCTATGTACAAACATATATACACATACATGCACACACACATGGGCATGCACACAATTGCACACACAAAGAAGGCATTGAGCAAATATTTGATATAGAATAGGAATATGTTCATGGGAGTATTTTCATAAAAGTACAACTTAACTTTTTAGGTTTTCAAAATTAGCTTGACCACAATTTACATACCACACAATGAAGTCACTATAAGAGCAAAGCTGGTAAATTTGCAAATGTGTATCTATTGTGTATGTATTGCTATACTGTTGTCAGTATTACTATTTAAATATAACTTGTCTCTGTCGCCTCCCAGGCCTTCTACATCATTGCAGTTTACTGTGACCTTTTACTATCCCCAGACCATTGTTGATTTATTTTATACCTGTATTACCTTTACCTTCCTAGAGTTTCACAAAAATGAACTTATGCAATTTGTATTCCTATGTGTCTGTTTATTTTTCTCAGAGTGATTTTGGTTGTTAATTCATTATTTTCATAGCTACAAATCTCAACAGTTAATCCTTTTTATGGCTATGTAGTTTTCCCAGTGTATAAATAGAATTTTGTATAAATAGCAGTTCACATTTCTATTGATTTGTTGATGGAAATTTGGGTGATTCTAGTTTTTTCAACACATAAAGGAGAAGGCTTCATAAAGGCTTATGTTCTTGTTCCTCTTATTGATATATAGATATGAGATCTTGTTTGTTAATACATAAGTATATATAAGTATATGTTTCACTTTACCAGAAGCTGTCTAACTTTTCTCCAAGTGTTATCAGCATTTCAAATGCTACCATCAATGTATGAACACTCCTATATCTGTATCTTGCTAACTCTAGGCAAGGGTGGCTTTAAAAACTTCAGCTATTCTATTGAACGTGGCATAGTATCTCTGGATGATTTTAATTATCTTTTTTTGCTCGTGGTTTATCCTGGGCAGCAGTAAGATTTTATTTATTTATTTATTTATCTATCTATCTATTTATTTATTTATTTATTTATTTGTCATGATTTCCTGTAGCTCAAATTGGACTTGAATTTTCTCTGTAGCTGAAGATGACCTCTTTTTTTGTTGTTGTTGTTGTTTTTTGTTTTTTTGTTTTTCGAGACAGGGTTTCTCTGTGTAGCCCTGGCTGTCCTGGAACTCACTTTGTAGACCAGGCTGCCTCAAACTCAGAAATCCACCTGCCTCTGCCTCCCAAGTGCTGAGAAGATGACCTTTAAGCCCTGACTGCATCCTACCTCCGACTCCGCTGGCTGATATATGTACCACCACACTGTATAATTTTTTTCTCATAATATATTCAAGACATCTCCCTATTTTACATATTCAGTAGAAAGTCTTTATGTTATCAAGATGTAAATACTTTGACAGATTGTGCTTTTTTTTCTCAGCCCGTAGTTTGACTTTTCACTTAAAAAAATGTGATAAACATGACTGAGATATTTAGATTTCAAAAGCATAAAAGAATAAAGCATGAAGTGCAGATGGGAAATAATTGCATTTTGTAAGTCACGTTAATGTTGATCAACCTAAAGCTGTTTCATACACTGACAGAATTATTCACATCCTTTACCTTCAAGCACTTGATTGCGTGTTTCTCATTCAATTGCTCTTTTCAGTTGTAATTTTTCTTTTCTAAGAACAGTTTCTTTTTGTCTAAGCTAGAAATAAGTTCCCTTTCTCTCACTAGATTGTTAGGTTTTTCATCTCTGCTCTTAAAGCCACTCTATTCAACAGATATTTAAGAACACATTTTTTGGTTTTATCATTGGATGTCTTCTTTCCTTGTGTGTATTAGTCAAGGATAGCCTGAGAAATAAGATAAAGAATATATCTCCATTACAAGTTCTGGCTTACATTAGTAAGAAAGAATGTTAAGTCTTGATATCAGTAGTAAATTCTCTGTGAACTTCACAGAATATATGCAAAGTTCCAACCTGAATCTGAACATCTCTGAGCCAAGAGAGCAAATGATGGAAGCCTCAATCTGACAGTTCTTGTCTTAAGCCCAAGAAGTCCTATATGTCACTTCAAGGTGAAAGGACAGACATAGCCTGATGTTACAACTCAAATGCAGCCCACCTGAAGCCATCCTTTCTATTATTAATTATTAATTATTATTATTATTATTATTATTATTGGGCTTGCATTTGATTTTTTAAAAAATTATTTATTTTTTACACTCCATATTACATTTCCTGCCCCATCCCTGATCCACCCCCAACTGTTCCACATCCCACACCTCCTCCTCATCCCCCTGTCTCCATCTGGATGCCCCCACTCACCCACCCCACCTGACCTCTAAACTCCCTGGGGCCTCCAGTCTCTTGAGGGTCAGGTGCATCATCTCTGAATGAACTCAGACCCAGAAGTCCTGTACTGTATGTGTGTTGGGGACCTCATATCAGCTGGTGTATGCTGTCTGTTTGGTGGTCCAGTCTTTGAGAGATCTCGGGGGTCCAGATTAATTGAGACTGCTGGTCCTCCTACAGCATCACTCTTCTCCTCAGCTTCTTTCCACCTTCCTTAATTCAACAACAGGAGTCAGCTGCTTCTGTCCATTGGTTGGGTGCAAATATCTGCATCTGACTCTTTCAGCTGCTTGTTGGGTCTTTTGGAGGACAGTCATGATAGATTCCTTGAGCTGGATCCTACTTTGGACCTGTCACTGGACCTTCTTTTCTTTCTTATAAGAGATTATTTTACCTAGATGGTGCTTCTGCTGTTTGGATATCAGCCATTGGTGTTGGGGAAGACAGTCTCATTTATCTAGCCCATGAATTAGATGTTAGTCTCATTAGAAACAATTGTCTTCAATGTACCCAGAAAAGTATTTGACCAACCATCAGCACCTTGTGCCCAACTAACCTGGACAGTTAAACTACCATAAAAGGCTCCTTATGGAGCTGAAGGGGATTGCATCCTTGTAGTATCAACTAACCTGACCCCTTCCCCCACACTTCCAGGGACTGAACCACCAACCAAATATTATACATGGAGGAACTCCATGGCTCCAGCTTCAGATGTAGTGGTGGATTACCTTATCTGACATCAATGGGAGGCCCTTGGTCTGGTGGAGGCTCCATGCTCTAGCATAGGGGGATCTAGGGTGGTGAGGTAGGAGTGAGTGGGTGTAAGGGGGAGCACCCTCATGGAAGCAGGGGGAGGGAGAGGGAATAGGGGGCTGTCAGAGAGGAAACCTGGAAGGGGGACAACATTTGAAATGTAAACAAATAAAATAACCAATTTAAAAAAGAGAAAAAAATAAGTCTCTGTATTTCCATTATAGTATAGTGAACTGGTGTCAATCTATGAGAAAGATTAATACTGTGTGCTATACTGTACTTAGCATCTACCTACATAGATGCATTTTAATTTATTATCTGCTTGATGTTAATCAAAGCCAACTTATATGTATAATTTAACAGTTTTGTTTCTACTTTTTGTAAAGGATGCTTTTGAATGACATTTGTTTTCTAGGTATGTTGAAGGAAATATTAAAAATGAACTACCAAGTTCTTGTGCTTCAACCAGCTACTCTTTGTCCACTAACTCTCCAGCAGGGCTGGAGCTCCAGAGTTTCCCTCACGGCCACGCCAGCCCCACCAAAGACCATCCACCCCGCAGTCAGCCGCCATAACACCCAGCAACCCAGTAGAAACAAACCTCTTAAAGCGTATAATTAACAAGTCAGATTTATATAAATTCTCAATACACAAGATGCCCACACAAAAATTTCAGGGCCAGTTGATAATGGTACAAGTTTTCCACCCAGATTGGACAAGTTATCCCAACTATTCTATCCTTTATGATATCATGTCTACTTGTGGCTATTTAAAACCACACTGGTTCAGGATCTTATTCTGGTCTGCCTCCATCTTGGCTTCTCTTCTGAAACACTTTCTGTCTCTGCAACTCTTAGCTCCACCTCCCATCTCCTTGCCCAATCATAGGCCTCCTGTTGCATTAATATTTTAATGTAATTGGACAGGAAAATATCCTGTCACACAGGCAATTTGAAATAGCCATATGCCACTTTGTAATCACACAGAGTGAGGGGAAATATATTCCTAAGGCAGCCACTGGGATCTTAACATTCTGTAAATTTCATTTAAACTTTAAAAAGTAGACATTTAGAGAAAGTGAAAAATCAGGCAAAATTGCTAGTTCTACGAGGTACCATAAAAAACTTTCAAATGTTGTTTCCATAAACAAAAGCATTAGTTGGGTGAAAATTTAAATTGTCTCTCCTTCATGGGCAGAGTGGTTGGTGAACTAGAGCTTGTATGAGAACCAGCTTCTGCTTTGATGTGTCAGTGGTTCAGGGCGATAGTTCAGTGGTGGAAAGAATGGGTGTGTCCTCGCTTGAAACTCAAGTTCCACCAAAGAGAGTGGCTTTTGTTAGTAGAATGAAAGAAGGGCTGTGTAATGGTGTGGATAAATATAGAAGGTTCCAGAACTATTGAACTTAAGAGTTGGCATTGTATCTAACCTTGCTTACATGCCCCTGAACACAATAGTAAACCTTTCCCTAGATCTTCCAAAGGGATAGCTGTGTATCAATGACAGCTGGAAGTACAAGCAGGGTACGGTTTTATCCAATGAAAATTCCAACTTCTTGGCACCAGCTTCAACACTAGGGAGAACTGACTTAGTCTATCATGTCACAGCTTTCTCTGAACTTAACTGAGCCTCTGTTGTACCAGGTGAATAAATTCTGAAAGGGATTCATTTGGATTTGGGCTCTGGGGTGGGAACTGGGCTAAAGTGTGTTCCCAGCTCATGTTTTACATAATCACATTCTTTAGCTAAATGAAAACCACTCATCCCTTCAAGGCTGACATACAGTTGGGTTTTACTTCTCTTGGTGAGATTGAGTTTTGAATACGGAGTGGGTCCCCATGGTCCATTTATGGCTGGACTTTCATTCAGGTCAAACTGCAAAAGATCTGCCTTAGTGAGCCCACCAGCACTTTCAGAAGAACGAGAGTCATTTGACATTTGTAGTGTGGATGCTTTTGTTTTAGAGTGTTTCCCCTTCCAGACTATACAGTTGAATGCCTTTCTTTAATAGAATCCTTTCAACAAGAGGGTTTTTATTCCTTAAGTTAGGTGGATTCTGTCGTATTTACCTAACCCTGACTGGCATCAGATATCCACATTAATTCAATTTACTTAAATCTCTAGCAACTTTCTAAAAGAAAAGAATTTCTCTGAGGAGATTTTCACATGATAACAAAAAATCTTTCTACTTAGCATATTTTTCCATAATTATAAAATTTAGATACAAAACATATCTTCATTTCTTTCTAGTTATATTTATTACTCTCTATAATTTGTTTATAAATTGGGATTGTATCTCCTTTGTTGAGTTTCACATTGACTAAGAGTTCCACCTCACTAAAGTGTAATTCATTGTTGTGGCTTCTTATTTAATATTAGATTCAGGAAAATGCTCCTTTCACTGGATTATAATTTATCACATTTTGACCACCATGAAAAATACATTTTGCTTCCATTCTTATGTTTATTCACTCTTACTGCATTGAGGATAGGAATATAAAAATGTAGCAAACATTTTCCACTTAAAACATGCATTTATTGACTATTGGTGGCACTGTGGAATTTCCTCGTTTTTTTTGTAATGACAGAGCTTTATTAGAAGAAAACAGATGAGGCATTTTGAAAACTGCCTCGAGGAATTTTTTTGATGAAGAGAAAGAAATGAAGAGAAAGGTTTGAAATGTCTATGAGTTAAGTAAATCCTCAAACTTGTTTCAAGTAGCCTGTCAGTTAGCTTTCATCTCAGCTCCTTTCCTACCTTCTGTTATGTGTCTTGTCCTTTTATGATGCTCTATGTCTTGGCTCTCTATCCTCTCTAGGCTTTATATTACTTGATATCTAGATTTCAATAAATTATTTCTTGTTTCAAGACCCCATCTCTGTTTTCTTTCTTTCTTTCTTTCTTTCTTTCTTTCTTTCTTTCTTTCTTTCTTTCTTTCTTTCTTTCTTTCTTTCTTTCTTTCTTTCTCTCTCTCTCTCTCTCTCTCTCTCTCTCTCTCTTTCTCTCTCTTCATTCATTCACATTCCATCCCAACCACAGCCACCCTTTCTCCTCCTACTCTTCCTTGAAACAAACCTTGACCCCTTCCTGTCTCCTCTGAGAAGGGGACTCCCCCACACACTGGGTATCAACCGACTGGTGGCACATCAAGTTAGTGCAAGACTAGGTACATCCTCTCCCACTAAGCCTAGAAAAGACATCCCACTTAGGGGAACAGGATCCATAGGCAGGCAGAGTCAGGGACAGTCCTTGCACCAGTTGTTGGGGGACCTGTGTGACAACCAAGCTGTACATCTGCTACGTATGTTCAGAGAGCCGAGGTCCAGCCCACATAAGCTCATTGATTGGTTTCAGACTCTGGGAGCCCACAAGGGTCCAGTTAGTTGACTCTGTTGGTTTTCTTATGGAGTCCCTATCCCTTTTGGAGGACTCTTGACTCAACCTTCTAAAGAAAACTTAAATCCACCAAGATGCAAAGAACCTGAGTAAAAATAAATCAGGTTCAATGATAGCATATATGTTTATACATAATGGAAACCCATGCATTTGTAAAATAAATTAATTAGAATTAGTATGAATTGAGTGGGTTTCACATATTAGCTGAGAAGACTCACTATGATACCATTTAATATCGTGTTTAATTTAAAGTGCATACCTTTGTAGGAGAGGGTATAGAAGCACATAGGAATAAGAAATGCCTAAGTTAGGCTGTGCTAAGCATTAGATTCAGGAGCACAGTGATGGACTTATGGAGGCTTATGGAATGAGCTTTAATTGTGTACTGATGAAATGTTTGAGAGCTGTCAAGTAAGAACACTGCAGGAGACAGGTGCTTTTTCTATCTTCTGGAAAAAATCTGAGTGGACCCCCAATGTGGGATAAAAAAAAAGAGTTATTAAATTTGGTTACACAGCAGAGGTACCTGGAGAGATTCACAAACTCCCACAGCCAAGGTACGTGGCAGACTGATGAAATAATAACCTCTGTGAGCAGACCCAGGAGGCAGTGCTTGCAAAATGTCACATGGTTCCAATTGTACAGCCACAGCATTTGAGAATCATTGTGCTGTAATATTTCTCCATTTACAGATTTATGTAAAGGTATCTTCCAATAATGGTTTACAGCTTTCTCCAAGGAACAGTTTAATTTTTAAAAAAACTTTAAATCATTTTTTGTAGCTATTTAAATGGCTGTTCTTATATTCCATCTTCTGATTGTAGCTACTATAAAGAAACAAGACTTTTATGTATTGTGAGGTAAAATGCAAAACTTGTACATATTAATACTGTCTCATGTAACATTTTAGCCCATCTATATTGCATCAAGTTATATATATATAACATTATATATTGCATCAAGTTTAAGCCAGGTTAAACATATTTTCTTAAACATTTATCAATATGTTATGTTGAAAAAAATCAAAAGTTCCTCTTCTGGTTTTTCAATATAAATAGTGCGTAGTTGGTATGTAGAATTATCCCAATGTGAAGCAGCATAGTGGGACTTTAAGAACTTACTCAATTTATTTATTTTGTGTGTATGTGTACACGTGGAGGCATGCATGCCACAGGCCACATGCAGAGGTCAAAGGATAACTCACAGCAGTCTGATTTCTGTTCCTACCATCTAGACCCCAGTGATGCAAGCTTGTCAGGTATGGCAGAAAATACCCTTTTCCTCTGAGCCACTTCCATGGCTTTACAAGTCTTGCTGCCTTATGCCCTATGATCAGTTCTACCTTATGACTGATGCTTTCTTCATTACCAGTCTCTGGCAAATGCCCCACTACTCATTTTTGTAAGACTAAGTTTTGTAGATTCTTCATAAGAGTAACACTATATATATATATATATATATATATATATATATATATATATATATATATATATATATATTTCTGATTATCATAGAAGACGTTTACTGTATATTATCCTTTTAAAAAATTTTTATTCATGGTTTTATTCTAAAAAGTTTACTTTTTACATTTTAATACTGGCATTAAATTATAATATGATAAAGCCTTCCCTCTTCTTCCTTTCTCTATAAACACTTGAGACAATTTTAGCAAATTCTTCAGTGTTTTAATATGCTTCATTTAGAATACAGTCTCACATGCTTTGGGTTAACTTACCAGACTTTAGCTTGACAGTATAATTTCTTTTGTGGTTTAAGAACACTTACTGGGTGGTTTGGATAGCTCAGTGGGTAAGATGCTTGCTTCATGAGCATGTGGGCCTGAGTTCAGATCCCAGACCCCCCCCCCCACACACACACACAAAACCTGTATGGCTTCTGCCTGTAACTCCAGCAGTGGGCATGTAGAGATCAGTGGATTATAGAATATTGTTGGTTAACCAGCCAAGAAAATATATTAAGCCTTAGGTTTAATGAGAAATTGTTTCACAAAATGTACTGAGTTGAAGAGGGAGATAACTGAAGTCTACCCCTAAGTCCCATAGGTATAGGTGCAACATATACATGCCTCTACCACACACAAGAATATTGATTTCTATCCTTTTCTTTGGAGTGACTTTATTCTAAGTATTATGTTCAGGAAATGATCAATGCAAACTACTAAGTATATTCGCATGCTTAGCTGTTGAAAAAAATCTTTTCTGGAAAATATGTAAATCAGTCTTGTTAAAAGCTGTATGTTCATATATAATGTTAAACCAATCCAGAAAAGACGTTTGATATTTCAGCAGTATACTTCTCCAGATCAGCATATGTCAGACACAAAAGGTGCATTTTGAGAAAGTTATGCTTTAAATTCAAGCCATGGTAGAAGCTGCCTGTCTATGAAAAGGACTATTTCACTCTCATACACTCAGGGAGTTATTTGTGTCTGTGTTAATAACCAGTTAAAAATATTACAAAGTATATACAAAAGAAGTCTGATGTATGTAACTAACTGGTTTCCAGTTGGACATTCAACTATTGAATTGTAAGTTTTTGAACACATTGAACATACCAGGCAAGACCCTAGCCATCCACACCATGAGGCACTGGTTCATCCAGGATGGTTCACAGTATGCCTTTTGTAGATTGGAGACACACTATTGCTAGAATTCTAACAAAAAGAGTAGAGTCATTCTCCGGCCAAGATCAGCAACAGGATGAAGACAATGTGTCAAATGCTTGAAAGAAACTAAAACACCCGGCTTCCTCTCTGCCTCTCTTCAGTCTAAGATCTCCTGACAGGGATATATTTAGACACGTTCCTCTCCCAGGGTTATAGCTTCTGTCAGATTGATGTCACCTAGTGAGGGATCATTTGTTCCATACCATCCAAATTGCAGGTGGAATCTGAGTAGCACACATATTTCTTTAACTGTGTTATACTTTCATTTGATTACTGTCACTTCTAATATATTTTGAGAGAGTTTATTACATAGCTACAACCACTCACATAAGGCAAAACATAACTTTGGTTTTGAGGAGGGATTGTCTGCAATAACATTGCCAAACCTGAGTTAACAGCAAGTGAGATGTGAATCTTCATCCAGTATCCTATTGTAACTGGTTGAATATTGCTTTTCTAATGGACACTATTTGGTGTTCCTATTTTCCTTTGGTGGACTATAGACATCACCCACTCACTCTCCATACTGAAAAATAAATGGAATGATCTGAATATGCTTTGACCAAAATTCTTATCTTATTCCCAGTTAAATTTGTCTTTTGTGAAATTTCAGTGTTTGCCAAACACATAAATGTTAAAGTTTTTTTATTATTTCTTTTTATATTCTTTAAAAATTATTAAACCATAATTGATTTTATGCATAAAATGTAATTGACATGCTAAATAATAGAATGGTTTAATATAGTCTTAAACAGAAGAAGAATGGGAGAATTTTCAAGTGAGGATTTTTTCACTATAGTATCTACCCTAACACAACCAAGTAATGCTGTGTATTTCCATCAGAAGGTACGGTACCCATCAGTGGTTTCCTTGGGCATGATGACTATATGGAGTCTATAGAAATCTCTGAGGCATCTTCTTTATTACCTGTGATGATCAAACTTTATTTGAATTCTTTTTAGGACTTAATTATTCTAGTTCCCGAAGATATAGATTTGATCAAGTTATAGTTTTGATCAGGGTTGTTGTCCTCTTGGGGTTGTTTTATTTCAGAGAACTTCATTAGACAATTTCACTGCAGGATGGGTTTTCTGCAGGTCGCCATGGAATACATGAGATGAGACTTAAGTAGGAAAGTTTAAAAAGGCATTTTAGAACATATTATTTCTATGCTAAGACCTAAATAAGTACCTTGCTGGGCTAAACATGGTCCAGGTTATTAGCTGGTAGCTGGGACTAAACATTAGAAAGTTCAGTCTTATGAAAGGGCCAGGCTATGTGGATTAGGTCAAGTATAAAGGATTCTCTAGCAAGAAGATGACACATGTGGATGAACTGAAGTAGTTGTTCCAGGATATGAGTGTCTTGCACATTTTGTGCCATTTTCTGTTCTAGTATCATGTATTCACTGTATGCATAAAAAATTACACCACACTTTATGGTTGTCTTTTTCCTCAGGGGATCAAATATTAATTCATAAAATAGCAAAGAGGGATATTTGAAAAGCACTGGCGGTTATTCGTAGTTTGCCTGGGGAAAATGGTACCAGCATTACCATTTCAGACTTTGTCCAAGTTCCAGAAATCATAGAAACTGGCTTCAGCCTGAAGCAAGTTAAAAGGATATGGATGTGAAGCAAGGAAGTGAAGAGCAGAAGTATGATGAAGCTGCTTCTAGGGAGAGGCGGGCCGAGGGCTCACTTATATCTTCACTTCTGTGTGTACATCCACTTCATTCAATTCTCTGTTCAGTATCACCTTCCTGGTACTTGAGAAGTGACAGGTACCACTCCAAAATTTAACATCTTGACATCTGAAGAAAATGCTTGCCTTAAGTTCAGAAATGATTGGATGGCATCCACTTGCTCAAATAGAGTCAGACACTGATCCTTGAACCAATTGTCTATGACTAGTGTGAGTATGAATTGCCAGTACTGCTCTACTCACGTTTTTCCTACAGTCAAACCAATCACCTGTAGTCAAGCTCATGGCCAGACGAACCAAGTAGCTTGTTTAACAGTTGCAAGTTTTTATATCTCAAGCAAAGCAGGGAGCAGAGTGTTTTCAGAAGACAAACAAAACAAAACAACCCCCGCCCCAAATGCAGGACAACTAAGCCCAGCATAAATTGTCAGTTTGAAGAAAATCTAGAATCATCTGGGAGATGAGCCTCTGGTACATGTGGGATATTATCTTCGTTGTGTTAATTGGGATGCATGGTACGATTCCTGACTGGGATCCTGAATGGTCTCAATGGAGGAAGGAAACTGAGCAACAGCATGTGTATATCTCTCTCTGTTTCCTGATTGTGGCTGTAATGAGTATGATGCTGAACTGAACAGATAGTGAACTGTGAGGTAGAATAAACCCTTTCTCTTTTAGGCTGCTTTTACCAGAGTGTTTTATCATATAAACAGGAAACGAAACTAGGACAGAAATCAAGATGCATCAACTACATTTTAAGTGAATTTCAAATCAGTCAATTCCTTTGGGCCTGTCTTAGTCATTGCTCTGTTACTGTGAGGAGATATTATGACTAAGACAAGAGCATTTAGTTGGGAATTTTCTTACAATTTTATAGGTTTAATTAATTTTCATCATGATGTTGGAGCAGTTGCTGAGAGACATCTTGATCTGAAGACAGGGAGAGAAAGACAGAGAACCTGAGAGATAGCTAGGCAGACAGACAGACAGACAGACAGACAGACACACACACACACACACACACACACACACACACGCACACATGCACACACACACACACACATGAGAGAAAGACAGAGAGACACAGAGAGAGAGAGAGAGCTGACCTGGTATGAGCTTTTATGAGACTGGGTATGAGCCCATTCTCAGTGATAAGTTTCTTCCGACAAGGCCACACCTCCTAATCCTTCTCAAATAGTACCACTTTATGATGACTAGACATTCAAGTGTATGTGCCTATGGGGCAATTCTTATACAAATCACCACACATCCTCAATTTATCACCTTCTGGAAGTATATGAAGTGCTCACTGCTATGGATATATATCAAATGAGGTGGTTTAACTGTATGTTAAATTATAAAGTTCCATCTAATTACAAAATACTGCTCTGATTATTGCCTAGAGGGCACTGGAAGAAAAATTGAATCTATCTCTAGAGAGTTGTAATTTACAAAAGTAGTTTTCCTTTACTATGTATGAGCTAGTGAAACAAAAACGATGAATATATATTCTTTATTGATATTTAATATGTGCCAAATATCATCATAGGAGATGTGTGTAGTTTTGTCTTCTCTACCTCAGTCTTGTCAGTAAGTGCAATACAAGGTAAGGGGTTAAACAAATTGAAATCTCACAGTGAATTGATGAGGTATTTAAATATGAGTCTGACTGATCCATAAAGTTGAGAATGGATTGCATTTGAAGGGATCATTTAAACCTTCATTTCATGAAGGAGTTACAACTTTCATGCTCATTTTGAAATTTTAACTGTGATAAAAATATTTAATTACTATTTTTAAGAATTTAAAAATATTATTTTACTTGTATATTACAATTTGGTGATCTCCCTGGTAATTATAATCAAAATCATGTCTTTTTGTTCAATGAAAAAGCATTTTGTACCATGCCACGGACTGGACTCAGTCAGTCTCTCAACCTGCAGGGAACCAGGATTTTGGTAATCAGGTGAACAAGGAGTCGACAGGATGACAAACAGACACTGATACAGAGAGAGTGCTGTATTTGAATGTAATTTCTCAAAGTGAGCACCAGATTGTAATACAGAAGAGAATAAGGAAGTTAGTCCACATATCAGCCAAGGTACATTGAGGTTACCAGATGCTTAAAGACTCTTTACACAAAACAGAGGAGGAACTGGCACAAAACTGGCAGGAACTAGGCAATATAACAACGAGACAAAGTCAGCTCTATCAAAGGTCAGCTATATTCTTAGAAGCCAGGTCCATATCTTAGAAGTGAGGTCATTATGCTCCTGGGGCAAGGGCTTTTATACCCAAACCATAATTCTAATTAGGGAGTTCTGCTCTAGCTAACCTACTCATGAATAATGCAATACTCTAGTTCCTCCTTAAACCACAGCCCAAACTTCTTCTGAAACCATTGTAGATTCCTGTATATGGGAGTGACTTGGCTGTTATTCTAAGTGATTTTGTGAGGGACTTTCTTCTATTAAATAATGTAGTCTGCCATACATAACTATAATAAGAATTCTAAACTTATTTCGCTAACCTTGTCCTGAAATTTCTAACTCTATGTAGTAGATAGTAATGCCTGATTTCTTTCACTATCTCTCTTACAATACTGGAGGCAATTCTGAATGTTTCTAAATAGGTAACATTCTTACTGAATCCCAAGCCCAGGGTCAGCTCAAGGACTGCCTAGGACAGTGGTGAAGGCCAGGAAGCAAAGTTCAATTTTGCTTAGGTATTTGACAAATCATTGCTTGGAGACACCTATAATAAAACAATACTGAAAGAAAGCACACAGATCCATTCACCTACTAATAAAGAGACACGTTTGGAACATTTGTGCTACAGGATGCCAAAGCTCCAGGAGACTAAGTTTCTGTGAAACTTTTTGCCTTGGGACTGTGTCCAAGCTCTTGGATCTGCCACACAGTTTTTCCTGGAGTGGGTGTGGCAGTACCACTGATTTGCCCACAGCTGTCTGGGGAAATACAAGCTTTATTTTTGAATGGAAGATTGAGATTTTTCAGTAAATATAGGAAGGAAGAATCATAACTTGCCTGGAAGTAACATATGACCTTTAGAGAGGCTTCTGGGAGAATCCTCAATAACAGATCTCAACAGTAGATGCAAAGTTAAAGAGAAATAATTGATTACAATATCTGCACTCTGGCCCATCTGAACTGAATATATTTTTTCCTCATGCAATTTTTATCAAAATAAACCATGTGGGTAAGAGTGATTTACTTTGGTGGAAATCTCTTCCGATCATACACAGTAAAGACATGGAACAGTCTCCTTAACTCCCTACTAACATCAGGCCAACAATAGGTAACCAGAAGATTCTGTTTCCTTCAGAGGTTTCAGGTAAGATCTTTATTTGCTCATTCTGGTTGTTGTATAGAGTTTGTGTTTTCAAAGTGGTAGAATGGAGGTATTCATTTTTCATTTTTCTGTTAGTAGGATTTTGGCTTCAGCTTTGATAGGTCACCAGTATTTTCTGGTTTGTGGGCCCTTTGCCTCTAAAGTCAGCAATGGCTATTCTCCTGCCTTCTTTTTCCTGCCTATGATCTGTCACCACATCTATGAACACTACTGGGAAATGTCTTCAGACCTGCCCTTTCTATGACTTCATGTGAATGTGGATTCACTTTGATAATTCAATGAGATCTCCCTATGGTCAAGTGTATAACCTAATCACATCTCTCACCTTGAGACTCAGGGAACATTGAAGAAATGGAGAGATGTAAGAGCCAGAGGATATAGAAGAGTGCATTAACATGTCTTCAGCTCATAGCATAGCCATGAATTTGTAACAGCTAGAGTTACCTGCATAACATGGAGCCAGCCAGCCTTTCAGGGTTTCTAGATGACTTCCTCAATTTTTGTAACTTGTTAGAATGACATAACTCCAGGAAAATATTTTACTTACTATTTCAGTTTATTATAACATAAATAAACAGGCAGTTGAAGATGTAATTACATAAGCAAAGTTTGTATGTGTTCCAGGATGTTAGTTCCAGCTGTCTGCTTTTTTCTTAGACTTAGAAGGCCTCCTGAGCCATCATTTATGGGAGTCTCACTGGGTAGGCATGATTGCTTGACTCATTGCTATTGCTCACTATGTCAGTATCTCCTCATCCTTCTCCTCCCCCACCTACTCCTCTCCTCCTCCTTCTCCTCCTTTCTTTTCTCCTCCTCCTTCTCCTCCTCCTCCTCTTCTTCTTCTCCTTCTCCTCCTCCCCCTCCTCCTCTCCTCCTCCTTCTTCTCCTTTCTTTTCTCCTCCTCCATCTCCTCTTCCTTCTCCTCTTTCTCCTCTTTCTCCTCCTTCTCCTCCTCCTCCCCCTCCCCCTCTCCCTCCTCCTTCCTAGAATTCAGAGTTGGGATTGACTTTGCCTTGTATTTGACAGCTGTCCTGAAGCTGTCATGGACCTTTCCCAATACTCATTTCATTAGCATACCAGAGGCATTGTCTTCAGAGTTCCTTAGTATCTGCATTACAGAAAATGGCAACAAATATGAAATAATTATTTGTATTACTTGTATTTACTTAAATGTCCCTTTCAATCAGCAGAACACTGTCTTTTAATGAATGTACACAAGTTGCATTTATTACAATAACTGTATATTTGGAAATATCTCTACCACTTTTAGATGTTCACTCATGGTTCTATTATGCTTTCCTTTTTGCCTGTGGGCTTTTTTCTTCCTAATCTCCCTTGCCAAGCTTCTTTGATCTCTGCTTTCCAGATTACATCCATGTTGCTCCTGTTTGTAGTGCTTATTTTTACTGATCTTAACAAACATTTTACTCAATAGAGCTTTAAAGTTCATTATAGCCTTGATCTCTTTCCTGCATAATAAGTATACATTAAAATATTTATTTAAAGCTTTCTTTTCCTACTTCCTTTAGTATTATCTATGGGTGTTAGTATATAAAACCTTATATAGCTATTGTGTAAATGGACAACTCTCAGACCAGTGTTATCAAAGTATTTTGTTCTTGGTGTATTATTCTTTGTGTTTTTTAAAATTGGAGTTCTCAGAGAGGCACGCTTATTGCTTCTTTCTTTTACTGCAACAATCCATTTGAAGATATCTTATGTTTAAGTTTTTTTAGTTGAAACTTTTTAGTTTTTCTAATAATTTTCTTTTTGGGAGGAAGATAAAATATGATTTTTGTCTGATTGTTATGAAGTTATTTTTTCTAACTTAAAAAAGACTTATGAATTTATTTTATGTCTATGAGTACACTGTAGCTGTCTTCAGTCACACAAGAAGATGGCATTGGATCCCATTAGAGGTGGTTGTAAGTCACCATGTGGTTGTTGAAAATTGAACTCAGGATGTTTGGAAGACTAGTCAGTGCTCTTAACAACTGAGCCATATCTCCATTCCCCTTATTTTTTTCTAATAACTTCAATACATCTCAAATATAGATATATTTACATGCTAAATCTGTGAATTCTTCTTTTATGTATTTTTTAGGTTTTCTGAGAATTTTGTAGACATTAATATTTTAAAATATGCCTTCAAATTAGAGTTAATTTTAGAGTAAAAACCAATGACCTTTCCTATGCTATTTCCATACACACAGCATTGTACGTTGTTCTTACTGGATTGACTGCTTTATTCATTCTTCCACTTTCTTGATAGTTTCTTCTCTCCCTCTATGATTCCTTCTGCCTTCATGATAAATATGTAATAATTTAATATATATGCATGTTATGATTAAATCTAAATTCTAAATATAAGACAAGATGCTTCATTATTCTTTTCTTTCAATAGTTTCTATTAATCTCCCTCACCCCTTCTTCATACTCATTGTCTACCCTCTACTTTCATGTCATATACATATGTGCATTACATTCTGCATATAAGAGTAAGCATAATATTTTTCTTTCTGAATATGGTTTGTTTTGCATAATATCTATAGTTTTATTTACTTTTCCTATAAATGATATAATTTCCTTATTTTTATGGCTGAATAAAACACTATATAAATTTATAGCATATTTCATACACAGGCACACAGACACACACAGACACAGACACAGACACAGACACACACAGACACACACACACACACACACACACACACACTGTTTTCTACTCATTCATTTGCTGATGGATATCCTGCCTGGTGCTATACCTGGAAAATTGTGAGTGGTATAGCAATAAGCAAAAGATGTCTTCTCTTCATCCTCTGGAAGAAGCTACTTAAAAAACTGGAAATGCTTTTTTGTTTAAAAAAATAGAAGAAGTGAATGTTAAGGCCAGTTCATGATGTGCCTTTCCATTTTCAAATGAGAACGTTCTTTATTGACTCTAGTGAGCAACTCAGGTATGGGTGAATATGGTCTTTGGGAATGCCTTAAGTGGAGTATAAAGCAGAGTATTAGAATTTAAAACAAAGTCAAGACATATTTGCTTTTATTCACACCTTTAACACAAAACATTAGGATTTGAAGAGACATTATCAATAAAACTATTTTTTTACATTATTGAAATAAGTTTTGAAATTTTATACCTATAATTTATATAATAATAAGAAAACTTATATCTTTATTTTGTCAAATATGACAGAATTTAAAATTCCTCTAAAAGTGAAAGCTATGTCTAATTTTCATGGTGCACATTTCTATCTTTTTATACTATTAAACACACATGGAGAAAAACTGCAAGGAATAATATATTTTTCAATATCAATTATCTTAGCAGATACTTGATCATATTCCCATTCTTATAGTCTCTGTATTAATGATAAGGAAAGAGCCTTACAGCTTCTATCAACTTACTCTGGTCAAACTATAGTCTATAGACAGTAGCCTCTGAATATTAGCTTCCAACATGAAGTATAAAATAAATAACAAAACCAAGATAGATTTATAAGTCTAAAGAAGGAGCTTTCATATAAGTCCATTACAGTGACTTTAAAAATCACTTTTGCAAATTGAAATCTGAGTTCTTCTGAAAGTATTTATATCTACTCATTGTTTTTCTGTTTAATTTTCTTTCTTCAAGACTACAAGTTGACCTCTAAATTCATATTTATCTGTAGATTAGTGCAGCTCAAAGAACTAATTCAGTAGAGAACTTTCTTTATGTGGTGAATGGTAGTTATGAAGAATAAGTGTTGGTGTAGTACTCAGACATCTATATTACACCACTCCCCAGGGCTCAGGGACCATTCCGGAAGAGGTGGAGGAGAAATTATAAGAGCCCTTCCAGACATAGCTGTGACTATCTGTACAAGACCTGTACAAGATGAAGCCAGTTAACATTCTTGTATAGTGTCTTAGGATTTCTATTGCAGTGAAGAGATCCCATGACAATGGCAAGTCTTATAAACAAAAGCATTTATTGGAGCTGGTTACAGTTTCAGAGATTTAGTCCATTGTCATCATGAAGGAAAGCATAGCAGTATACAGGCTGACATGGTGCTGGAGGAGCTGAGAGGTCTACATTTTGACAGGGAGACAGCAGAAAAAAAAAGACGGAAACACCTTTCTTCCAACAAGGTTTTATGTATTCCAAGGCCGCACTTCCTAGTGCTACTCCCGATAGTTCAAGCAGTCAATCATGAGTCTATGGAGGCCATTTCTATTCAAACCACCACATTATACTCCTTGGCCTTCATAGTTCTGTAGCTGTAACATAATGAAGAAATGCATTAGTCTAACTTCAAAAGTCCTCATAGTCTATAACAGTCATAGGTCTGTTTAAAAGTCCAAAGTCAAATGTTTCCTCTGAGACTCATGGCAATCTCTTAACTGTAATCCCCTATAAAATCAAAATGCAGATTAAATAATTCCAACATATGATGACTCAGGACATATATTACCATTACATATTGAGGAAAGGGAGCATAGTTAAGAAATACTGGACAAAAGCAAGGCTCAAATCCAGTTGTTCAGACTCCAAATTCTGCATCTCCATGTCTAATGTCAAAGCACTCTTCATATCTCCAACTTCTTTCAGGATTGTTGACTACAACACACTTCTTTCTCTTGGTCTGGTTCTACTCCCTGATAGCAACTCTCCTGGGCTGGTATCCCATGGCTCTTGCAACTCCAACATTTTTGGGTCTTCAGGAGAGTCCAAACATAGCTTCACACAATGCCTTCTTTAGGCTTCCATGCAGGGACAACCCTGATACATGTCTGGCCTCAGTGACTTCCTTAGTTATGGAGAAAGGTTCCATAATCCTTTTCTTCTATCCTCAACTCTAAAGCCAGAACCACATGGCCAAAATGAGCAAGTTCTGCTGCTTACTGGAGCTGGAACATGGCCCCTCTTGCAGGTACATCTTCACCAGTTTTCTGTTTTCAATGGTTTTGACACTGCCTAAACCTGTCTGTCCTGGAACTTTCTCAGCAGACCAGCCTGACCTTGAACTCAGATCTGTTTACCTCTGTTTTTTGAGTGAGTGCTGGGATTAAAGGTGTGTACCACCATGCCTGAATTAAACTGTACATTATTCCCTTTCATTGGTTTAAAGCTTAGTTGCATGGAGCCTTGCCCTGAGCTCAAAACTCCCTTTATTGTTTAACATCAGGCTTTTCTTTAATCTACTTACCTACTTGAACACTGGATTTAGCTCCATTCCACTTTCTGGTGCATCTTTTCTCCCTGAATTTTTGTAGTTTCCTTGTATTCTTTGTTTTTTCATTGCTCAGTTTGTTCCCTTTCATTATAAATTGTCCTAAGATTGAACACTAGTAACTACATAACAGAGTCGATACCATGCTATTTTGAAATTTCCTCTGCCAATGAAATTAAGCATAAATTCTTTAATTTAGCCACCTCTCAAAGAATTTGGAAGAGTTCATGAGCTTCTTCATCATATCTAAAGAGTTATGGGCAGTTGATGACTTCTGGGGTATGGTGAGCCTTTTTAAGGTTGGCTATTGGCAGGTTTACTATAGTCTAGAGAATGGTTCCACACACAGGAGCATATGAGCATCACAAACAGGAGTCAAGGAATTATTCATCAAGTGACACAAAGTCGGGTACAGGGAAGTGTAGTAGGTCTGGGAGGAATAAAGGGTGAGTATGATTAAGATTCACTACATGAAATTCTCAAAGAATTAATGAAGGTATAAAAGTTACAATTTTACTATGAAAATAATTGATACTTATTTATGGGTTATTATAGGATCTCTTTATGAACAGCAATATAACATTTCCATGATAAACATATTATTATTTAGAAACATGACATTTTAGGCTTGTTCCACACACTGTCACCTTCAATCAATTGCTTAGCTAGTGATGGAGTTTCAAAGTGAAAAAGAGCTTCAAAGAATCCAAATCAGAAATAACTATGGAATTGGACATGACAATAGCAAAACAAAAGTGTTGACAGTAACAGACATACAGATTGTCATGCCAAAAAAAAGAATAAGATCATGAGACTTAAAATTCCTTCACAGATAAACCAGAATGTTTTCCTAATATCTAGGCATAAAGAAATTGCCATGCATGCACCATGAAACATATGTAACAAAGAGTAAATTTTCTTTGTTTTTTGATATTTGGTTCAAAATGTCACATGGAATATTGCATATGAACTTGATATTGCCTAAATGACTGCCTAAGTTCAATGTAACTACATTTACTGGGAAGAGCTTATGGTCTTAGACTGGCTATTTCCCCCAGCCATAATGAAATACAACCCTTAATTGGATGCAGACTGGGAAGGTTTTTTTTTTCTGAATCGTCCTGCCATACTTGTAGAACTGTTGATAACGGATGTTGATAAGGACGTTGGCTTACTGCTTCCCTTTTGTAGACTCACAGAAGAAATACCTGACTGGTTTATACAGCATCAAGAGTTGTGCTTTCCATGAATGACTGCCTTTAAAACAGTTTGGAAATTATATGTATGATAAGACACTATGTTTCTGCCATTTTTTGGATATCAGAAATTTCAAAGCTAAAATTTAAATAGCTATATAGTCTCTTATTGGATTCAAGGTTTTCTAGTCAATTCAAGTGACAGGAGGATTGACTTCCTTCTTCTTTCTAGTCATTCCAAGATTTGTTTTTGGCCCTGTATTTCTTGTGCTATCTAAATCATTTTGAAAGCATGCAGGATGTAATTACCTCAACAAATTATATGACTTTTTTTCCTATCAAAGCGTATATATATGATAAGCAGCAATAATAAATAAATTATCAACTATGCCAAAATGACATACAGGGAAATCACATACCATTATTTTTTAGTATGTGTTCCAAAGTATGAAGAATATAAGATACAGCAGAATCTTAATTTCATGTTACTCTAGTTATGGGAAGGAGTAACATACATGATAATTAATATTTCTATAAAAACAAATTCTATATTTTTGCTACTATAGAAATTTAGAGTATGAGCAATTTTTGGTTTTATTTGTTTTTGTTTGCTTATTTTTGTTTCTGTTTTGATTTTTTTGGTCAGAAGAGAAGGAAGATGGAGCTGTGTGGGTAGTCAGCAGTGGAGGATCTGGAATGAATTGAGGAGGGGAAAATATATTCAAAATGTATTATATTAAAAAATAAAAATTACTTAGAGTTTAAAATATACAAAAGGACTCTATATCAGAAAAAATTTAAAAATGTTTTGAGATATATTAACCTTCTAATCTATTTTGCATAATGTAAGCTAATTATAAACCAGCCTACTTGGGTTTCAATATTTGCCCTTTAGCGTTATTGGTACAAAATGGTATTTGCTATACATTGTCTCTGTTTAAAAGTAAATTTATTATTGTAAATAGCAGTGGTGGCAATTTGTTTGACTGATGATCTCAATACTACCTGTTACTGCATGCTATTGTATTGATGAGGTGGGGAATATTAGCATGAAAAAGTAAAGTCCAGCCAAATGTAGGAGGTTAAAAGACCAAAGGTTTATCTCTCACTCACATTCTGTGGTAGCTATGCTTTTGGGACTCTTCAAGCAGTTGCCTCAATTCTTGGGCCTGGTAGGAGAGGAAAGGCCTGTCAGAGTTGTTACTTGGTTCATGAGGGAGAAAATAGACATATGGCTCATTCTGCTTCTACTGAGATAGATAAGGGTTTCATTGTGTGTATTCTTCAGGTTTCAAAGTGAGCTTGTCACTTATACCTGTTTCTAATAAAGTGGGGTTCTGTATTTATGGTAATATTAAAATTATAAATAGCAAGAAGGCTTATCTCTTGTATTTTCAATTTGCTTGTTTGAGTCTGGTACAATGTTTCGTATGAGTTAATAGATTATCAGGGTGTCTGGTCTTGAACTTAATTTAAGTACATCACATATGTTTTCTAGAATATACTTTTAAAAGATATTAATACATGAAATAAAAGCCCATTGGCACAGCCAGTTTTCTTACATTCATTTCTAATCTGCATTCTAAGATATTTTCTCCAGTGAAGGATTTGAGATATTTCATGTTTACACCACGGAATTAGTTTTAAAAGAAGATTTCATTTACTCATTAAAATATTACATTTAATGCATGTATATGTTTTGTGAGTGTGTTTTGTGTGTATGTGTGTGTACATGTGTGCATGTACATGCAATAGCTCATATGTAGCCAGAGAACATCTTTCAAGATTTGGTACTTTCTTACCCTGTGTGTCAAGTCCTCAGATTAACAACAATTGTCTTTACTGGCTCACATGTCTGGCTAGCCGCAGAGTTGCTTTGAAGACTAAGTGAATTGATCTATAGGTGGTTTTCAGTAAGCTGATGCATAAGTGCTTATTAAATTGAATCCATTGTTCACATTATTTCAAGCATAATGACTGTGTGTGTGTGTGTGTGTGTGTGTGTATGTGTGCATGTGCTTTAAGTCAGCATACAATGCATTATATAGCATAATAACCTTTTCAAACAAAGTATGGGTTTTGTGTTCTTTTTGCTCCCCTCCTCATGCCACACTGTGGGTGGTCCTTCTATGTACTTCCCTCCATCAGATTCCTTTTCTTTTTAATAGACCATATGATCCTTTTATTGTCTCTGACTCGTCCTACCCCTTGTGTTTCTTTGCCTACCCCCTGATCTTCTTCACTACCTAATGGTGATATCTTTTGGTCTGTGTTCTAGATTTTTCAGACTACACACACGTATTTACATATGTACATGCATACATTATAGGTTAGGATCTTCAGATGAAACAGAGCATGCTTTTTTTTTTGTCTTTCTGGATTATGGTCTCTTCACTTAATATTCTAATTTCCAGATCTGTTATTTATCCTGAAAATTTTATGATTTTTCCTATACAGGTAAATAATGTTCCATTTTTAATACATTTTTCACTATCTATTCATGTATAGGTGGACATCTAGGGTTGTTACAATATACATGGATAGACTAGTCATTGTCTCTGTGGTAGAATATGGAATTCTTTTGGTATTGTACAGGAATAATACATTTGACAGCTCTATTTTTAATTTCTTGAAGGATCTTTATACTGATTTCATGCACTATTTTAACAAATACTTTGATAATTTTATATAGACACTTAATGGACTTTAATTGTGTCTTCTCTACATTCCCCAATTCCTCTTATAACAAAATTTCCCTCACTTTCAGCTCCTTTTTTTCCCCTTAACAACCCACTGAGTTAAATTAGTGTCACCTATATATGCATGAGTGTGTGACCATCCATTGATGGATGGTCTACCTACTGGAGAAAACCCTTTAAAGAAAACGGATTCTCTTTCCCTTAGCAACTTTCTGTCTATAGCTCCTGAACTGGTGGTCAGGATTACATATTCCCTTTTCCATAGCAGAATGCTGAATGGTTTGATTTTGTATAGTTCTTGTTAGACCACAACAGCCACTGTGAGTTCACATGTGTGCCAGTTTGTCTTGTCCAGAAGATATGATTTTGTTTCACTTTCCTTGCTGACTTCTAGATCCTAAATTTTTTTCTCTTCTTCTTCAATGATTCCTGATATTTGACTAAGTGTGTGTGTGTGTGTGTGTGTGTGTGTGTGTGTGTGTGTGTGTTATAGATGTTCCCATTTGTTTCTGAGTACCATATGGACACTTATTCTCTGCATTTAAATCTTCTCAGATGAGGTGGGTCCAAGAGCTGTATTAATCAGTGAATATAAATACAAATTTAGAGGGCAGTTTGATAATAAGTCTGTTGAGCAAAATAGCAGTGCTAAGTTCATACTTGGGGCCAGTATTTTGGCCAGACTGATGGTCCTGAGCATAAACTTCCTCCATTTGGAGTAGGTTTTGAATACAACCAGAAAGCCATTGGTTATTCCATGATATTTGTGTGTCTATTTTACTGATGGGCATATCTTGTCAAACTGATCATTTCTGTAGCTTACATGAATTGCAGCTAAATAAAACTGTTGATACATTTTCTCCTAGCTATCTTTATAGCAGCTTCCTATACTATAAAAATTATCCAGCAGAAACAGAGCTTTCTATTCATTAATAACTTGGTTTCTCCACCTGCTAAACACTTAAATATAGACTGCACTCAGAATCAACTAAAACCCAAGAAGATTGGCACCCCTTTGAGTGATTTGCTGGCTTGTATCATTTCAGGTAAGAAGATTAATCCTAAGTATGTACCAAACTTTCTGCTGTCAGCACACATAAAAGGTCATGGAAGAAGCTTTTGCCTTTTGCCTGTTTATGCATGTCCGTCTTTGCATAATGTACATGGCTGGTGTCCATAGAAACCAGTAGAGATTGTTAGATCTTCTGTAGCTGGAGTTACAGATGGTGGTGAGCTGTCATGGGGGTGCTGGTAATCAAACAAGGCTCCAATGGAAGAACAGCCAGTGTTCTTAACTACTGAGCCATCTCGTCAGTCCATAGAATTATTTTTTTAATTAATGTGCACATGGTTTTAAAATAGAAGGGCCAACATATTTCTCACAAGTTTTGTATTTAGTATATCTAAGACAATTATCAGGAGTTTGGATCACATACAAAAGTTTCAACATGTATGACAAAGATTAGCTTCTCTGGTCACCAGTAATGACATCTGTTCATTGATTTTTGACTTTAAACTTTGTAGAACTATAATAAATGAAACTATTGCTTTAACTCTTGAAGTCATAGAATTAAACTTTGTAAGAAAATCAAGAAGTGATATTGTTCACTACCTAAGATACAGGTGAGTTTACATTCCTCCAAGGCTGATATATATTCCAAGTATCTTAGCATTGTCCTTTTCCTTTTTAAAAAAATTTTTTTCTTTTGCCTCTCAAGATATCTTTCTAGGTTAGAAATCTAATTAATTCTTTTCTGAAATTTTTAAAAAAATTATTAACATGTAGGTATGTATGCCTTTGTATGAAAATATCATATGATGTAGATACCTGTTAAAGTGAGAAGTAGGCATTGGGTACCCTGAAGGTCAAATTACAGGTTATTGTGAGCCACTTGATGTGGGTGTTGGGAACTGAACTTGAGTCTCCTGGAAGAGCACAAAGTGATTTCTTTCTTTCTTTCTTTCTTTCTTTCTTTCTTTCTTTCTTTCTTTCTTTCTTTCTTTCTTTCTTCCTACTTACCTACCTACCTATCCATGGGTATTTCTCCTGCATATATGTCTATGTACAATATGCATGCCTAGTGTCCATGGAAGTCAAGATGGTGTTGGATATCCCTAGGACTAGAATTAGATTTTTGTGACATGATGTGAATGCTGGGTATCAAACTCAGGACCTCAGGAAGACTAGCAAGTGTTTTTAACCATGAAGCCATCTCCAGTTTCAATTTACTTTCTTCTAATTAACATTTCTATGTCAACATTAGGTCAAAACCAAAGAAGTATGGCCTAAGTAGAAGAGGATAATTAAATTATTGAGTTGTAGAAGAGTAGGTAAGAGCTCTTTCCTTGAATATAAAAATTTTAGGTATGGGTACATGTGTTCAAATACACTTACATCATCATAAACAAACATTGTAACTGAGGTAGTGTGTGTATTACTCTAAAAATAGAAAAACACCTTTTGTATAATTTATAACTATGTAAGTATTTGACTTTTATTTTTGATCAACTTTTGCACTAATCAGTTTAGAAATAATCTATCTTATTAGAGGCCTAAGAACTGGAAAGGGGATTTTGTAAAGAGGCGAACTGTTTGAAGAATTAAATAATTTAGGGACAGCAGTTATCCTTCAGTCAATCACCGTAATAAGTTGTTCTTTTAATATTTGTAATGTATTGTGCTTCTTGAAGTAAATTTCCTGTAAGGTGAATGATGTCATCATCCTGTATGTTTTCTTTTGGGGACCTAGAGAACAATACAGGCTAAATTTCAGAGAGCATAGAATGGAATGGTAATGCTTTAGAGTGAATGATAGGCCGAGTCTGATGATTTTGTCAAAATCCAGGCTTTTGGCATTGGTGGAGCACAGAGTTCTGTAGTCCCATGCATTTTGTGTAAGGGAAGCTTTTCACCTTGATGTGCCCTGGTTTCCATGGAGACAATACTATTGGTCTTGACATAATAATGGAATAGAAGCATATCATGTTAAATAAGACACAGCAACTCAGCCACAAATGCTTTTGCTTCCTGATTTATGAGACATAGCATGATTGAGGGAAAGAATTTGTAAGTGGCAATTAGAGGCACATAGGTAAGGAATTACACAGCAAGACTGACTTTTTTTCAGTGAAGTGCGGTTAATGGAGCATGTAAACAAAAGGATTTTCCAGTCTTTGACTGGGTGGCATATCTTCTGATTTAATCACATGAGAGTGCAGCATGCCTTTAGCTTTCTACATAGGCTGACAAAGGTAATTTAGAATGGAGCTTTCAGAGGAGTGTCTGCTACCACTGCCAGGGTTTCTATCTTCATGAAGGAAACACAACTGCAAGTGTCTTTTCAAGCTGATTGATAGGCACAAGGAAGCTGGAACAAGAGTTCAGTCTTCAAGAAACAAGGAAAAGTTGTGCTTGTTAAATGGGGCAGAAAGAGTTCTGTTATCCTCTTGTGAAGTTTGTATCTAATTTAGTGTCTGTGAAGAAACATGTGTAGTACATGAAACCAGATACGTATTGCCAATGCAATATGCTTCATTTGAGTGGTAACATTTTCACTGAACAGCACCCAGGGTGCTCCTCAGCCAGCCTACAAATTCTTCCTGATTAGAATAATCTATAATTGTAAATCATTGATATTGAACCTGGAAAGGAAAGGGATTTCTCTGGTCTAAGGACTGTAGTACACATTGTGATTAAGAGAAGAATTGAGTTCCTTGTTTTTACTCTTGAATGATTCCCATTTCTATGATGAATCCTCTGTCCATTGAAAGCTGAAAGCAAATGTATGAGAAAGAAAAGAATTAGTGCATATTACAGCACACATTCTTCCTTCCATCCCTTTTGTTCTTAGAGATAGTTATCCTACCATTACTTACTCAACAAGGGGATTGCTATCTACTATGAACAGAGATAAAACAATATCTAAGTAATTGTGATGTGGTATTTCTGGACATGAACACATCTTTTCTATATTGAAAGATTAAGCTCATGTAAAGCTTCAGAAATACAGTAACTCTGTCAGGTTGGAGATGAGCAAATAAATATTTGACATAGAGTACAAAGGGAAAAGAATATTCTAGGCTTAAACAATGAACAATGAGTGATAGAAAGATGTGAAGAGTTACAGTATTTATTCATTAGCCATGGCCAAAGCTCCAAGGAAGGCGAATCACACAGCATGATGGCCATCACCTTTCCACATTGCTCAAATGCTTACCTTGTCTTGCTATTGTGAAAGTGGATAGACTTTTAGGACAAAAGATACCAATGGAAACAATGGTTGATATTAAATTTCCCTTTGGAAAAATCCTTAGGTACCTTGATGGCTAGAAGTGTGCTGATACAGAATCTCTAAATATTTGCTAGGGATACTTAAGAAGGTTCTCCAGTTTAGAGAAAAAATGCTATAAGCAGAAAACATAGGCAGGTTGAAGTTACTGTCTTGAGCTCCTTACAGCATGTCTGCAGGTCTTAAATGATCCAATTTTGAACTATGGCTGAGCCAAGATAATTACCTTATAGTTGGAAATAGAAGTTTGGGTTGCTGAAATGAAATTGAGGCTGCAGATATAAAGTTGCCAGTGCTCATCACATAGCTGCTATTTAAAGATTTGAGATAGTGGATTGAAATACCTCCAAACCACTATACACAGAACTGTAGAAAACCATGAAGTTTGATTCATGGTCACTGTAGAAAATGAGATGAGTAATGATTGTCATTAGTCTATATTAGCCAAACAGCCATCTCTGGACTCCTTATCATGACAGCACCTTGATTCTTGTTGGAGTCTTTGTACATTTTCCCATCATGTTCTGGATGTGTTGTCTCTCAAACCTATGTAATCCCAACTGTAGGGATGAGCCAGCATTGTGATGGAAGGAAACCTTATACTCCTGTAGTAAGGATTGGTTTGCAGGCCAGTGTAATCGGAATGTCAGGGTCTGTTTGGGAAGGGGCAAAGACCTAATTAAATATAATTAGGCACGATGGGAAGTTTGATGGAAGTTTCTGGGAGAAATCCTTCTGAAAGGCAATCTTCATTTTCAGAAAGGTACAGTAGATAATGTTACGAAGTGGGATGAAACTGATGGCAGATCTGCAGAGGGGAAGAAGCTGGTCCTCGATGAACTGCCTGAGCAAATCACATTGGAAATTGGCCTTCATTGAAAAATCTTGGTTGCTTTAACTTTACATCCTTCTTATATAGGCTATTTAGTTGAGTTTTCATTTGTTGGAAACAGACTGAATTCTAACTGATAAAAATGCCATTGGTTATCCAATACTGAGAAGTTAGTACTGAAATCATATACATATAAGAAACACTAAATGGTCTCAATAGGTTATATATATATATATATATATATACATATATATATATATATATATATATATATTGGATAATAAAAGAGGCTGTGGATTTGAGAGTGAGTAAGGGAGACATGGAGGGGAGTGAAGAAGGAAAGGAAAGCTATGATATAATTATATTTTAATTGAAATATTGAAATTAAAACAAAACATCTATAAAGACATATATATATATGTGTATATATATATATATATATATATATATATATATATATATATATATATATATACATATGTATGCATTATCATACTGCATAATTGAGTGTTACCCTAATAAAAATTACAATGGAACTTAACAAATGAATTATCTGCTTGACTATAATAATTGCTTCACTTCATTGTGCTATACTTTACAATTATAAAAAGGGTAAAGGCTCAATAAAAAAGATGACAAGCACAGAGAACTGAGGTCAGTATGGGCTCACTGATTGTGGTCCACTCCTGACAGTTGTTAGGGCAGACCCAGAGGACTGTAGGGGTGCAAGTACATTTCAGTGGAAGGAAAAATGAATTGAGCTAAGAAAATGAAGAGAGCTGGTACAATAAAAGTAGAAGTTTTTATTTTTTAAACTACCATTTTGAATCTCCAGCACTCAGACGAGCCTCTGACGCATAGTTGCACTTACTACACGCGAGAGGCTGTGTGAACATGCAAACACTTAAGAAGTGAATAACACTGGTGGAGTGGTTAAGGCACATAACCTCAGTCCTCAGAGGGATGACGCAGGAGGGTTGCTGTGAGTTTGAGAACAGTCACCACGACATGACATAGTGAATTTCAGAGCAGCCTAAGCTAAGGAATGTGATCACATTTCAGAATAAAACAATGGAGAGAGTATAGCAACATTGCTGGGAGTAGTGATGATCAGAAGGCAGAAGATGTGTATGAGCAGAGACTAGGAGAAAAGGAAAATGTGGAAAGGAAGAAGTTAGTAAGCTTTACAGATATGTCCAGAAAATGTTTGAGAAAGTGAAACATGCCAGAAAATCTTGCAGATTTCTGGACAAGGTAGTTTAAAAAGGAGGCTTGGATTCTCTAAGCAGAACATAGCTGACTGACTGCTGTGGACAACAGGAGATGATACCTTAACCTGAGGATGGTGACAGAATTTATCTGCTAAACTACAAAAAGAACAGGATGCTTCTAAGCTACAAAAAGAATGGGATACTTCTGCAGCTCTGTTAGGATCAGTTACCCATTATCTGAACACATATATTATGCTCTGTTAGACATAGATTATGTCAAAGACTAATGCTCAGCAGAAAAGATACTTATGGGATCAAACACTACCAACACCTCTCAGCAGTAGACCCCAGTGACAATAAAAAGAAAAACAGGTAATCAGCTTTAAAATGTATTTAAATGTAAATAGATCAAAGCAATGAAAAAGAAGTCAACAATAATAAAGTAACAAGGTAAGGAAAATGTATCCACCAAAATGGAAGTGCAGAAAGAGAAGAGGCACACACTAAAAGAAACCTGCCATTACTGTTTCCTGTCCGAGGAGCAGAACTAGCACAGTGAGTGATGAATGGCAGGGAGGATTGTAAAGTGCATGCGTAGTGGAAAACAGTCTGCTCTTCCTGGGCAAGGGAACTGTAGTGAAAAAAAAAATCACATCCTAGTACTTTCATATCATATAAAGACATAAATGATTGACATGACAGTATTGGAAAAGGTAAAACAAATATAGGTTTTAAAAGTTGCAGAATTTAAATTTGCATCAGAAAAAAATCAGGATTGCTGAACAACAAAAATAAGAAAAACATAGTAGGCTAAGCAATAACAAAGAAAGAATTAAACCATACAGGAAATGAAGCTAAATAAAGTATCTGAACTGTTACACTAAATATGTCTGATTGAAGAATCAAAACTCAGGGATTAGGTCTAGAAATACCTAAATATAGTCAGCTTAATAAGCTGAAAAAAGTAAGAAACTTCGAAGTGAAAATGGCTGAAAGACTAGAAAAGACAAACAATATTAAATGAGATAGAATTTAATATTAGAAGAAGCATCAGGTGTAAGGTGTGTGTATATGTGTGTGAGTGAGTGAGAGAGAGAGAGAGAGAGAGAGAGAGAGAGAAAGAGAGAGAGAGAGAGAGAGAGAGAGAGAGAGAAAGAGAGAGAGAGAGAGAGAGAGAGAGAGAGAAGAGGTAAAGTCATTTCTTAAGGTACAGTTCATGTGTAAGCATAAAATATGGCATATGAATGACTTTTAATATAATTCCCAGCAGTCAGGTGTGTGGTGTAGTTCTATGGGCTGAGAGATAGTAGGGATGAATACAGTCTCAGGATTATTATTGTCCTCCTGAAAGGGTTGCAGCAGTTTGTACAGCATCAGGAGAAAGTGGGACTAGAGGAGGAAAGGCAGGACTCAGTGCTGTCAAAGCAAAGGCTGTTAACTGTCGTTTTTAGCACAGGCACTGGGTCCCTTGGAAGAACTCAGACATCTATGTCCTGGGTTTAGAAAGCCAGCTTGGGGGATAATGTAGTGAAGGAACCCAGAGAAGTGTTCTAGAACTGGCTGGCCTGCAGCGACTTGCTCAGCCATAGCACACAAAAGAGAAATTCTTTTTTCTTTCCTATTGTTTACATGCTGGCTACATTGTGTCAACTTTGCACAAACTAGAGTCACCTGATAAGAAGGAATGTTACTTCAGAAATCGCCTCCCTCAGATTGGTCTGTGCAGGCAGTTCCTGGATTAATGATTTCTATGAAGCACTCTGCTTACTGTAGGAGATGCCATCCCTGACTGGGCAGGGGTCATCAGTTTTATAAGAAAGTAAGTTGGCAAGCCTTGGGGAGCAAGGCATTGCCTCTGCTTCAGGTCCTTCCTCCATGTTTATGTATTGAGCCGTTTTTCTTGCTTCCCTCAACACAGATTGGACTATATCCATTAGGCCAGCCAGTTTTATCCCTCAAGTTGATTTTAGACAGCATTTTATCACAGCNCTGGGCAGGGGTCATCAGTTTTATAAGAAAGTAAGTTGGCAAGCCTTGGGGAGCAAGGCATTGCCTCTGCTTCAGGTCCTTCCTCCATGTTTATGTATTGAGCCGTTTTTCTTGCTTCCCTCAACACAGATTGGACTATATCCATTAGGCCAGCCAGTTTTATCCCTCAAGTTGATTTTAGACAGCATTTTATCACAGCTGCAGAAAGCAAACAGAACAGATATGTGAGTTACAGAGAAAAACATACAGAGTTAGTGTTTTAAAATGAAAGTTAAGAGCCGGCGGTCAATTTCAATCACACTTATCTGATTATCAGCTGTGATGGAGGGGGTTTTCAAAGTGTTCTAGACTAATATATACTGGGATTTCATGTTCATTAAGTCACTTTAAGTCCTAATGTTATAAGGTCATTGTGTCCCATTCTTCCAGAGAGAAGCAACTCTACAGTCTGGCACTCTGTGCCTGGGACTCATCTTTCCACTGACATTTCCACTGACATTGGTGGATAAATTTAGAAAAGGATGTTCATGTGCAAGAAGCCTATCCATCATTTAATTTCTGTCCCCTTCTCTAGGACATTAAGAGTTCGTGTTTAGTCTCTGCAAATGAGAGCATGTATGCACCATGAGACACTCATCTTTTGTGAGGAAAGGGCAAGCCGAGGACAGGATCAAGAGAGAGGGTGCATAACATCAGAGTAGGATCTATACATTAGTGGGAATATGATGAAACTAACTAATGTCTCAAATTGACATGATCTTATACTTATGATGAGATTAAGCAATAATTAAGTTGTTCTTAATTGAAAATTATGTGTTCAATATATATTATATAAATGGTTGTATTGTATATAATTGTTTGTAATGTTTATAAAATTATTACTAAGACAATAACAGTAAAAATTTATGCAGTCTGAATTTTATTTCATGTAAAATCTGCTATATTTCATGTTAGTCTTTGATTTTTATAAAAATTATTTTTAAAGTTTCTTTTATTTTTGAAATTATGATATAATTATACCATTTTTCCCTTTAGTTCCTTTTGTCCAAATGATTCCATTTTGCCTTCCTTGCCTTCTTTCAAATTCATGTCCTTTTTTATTAGTTGTTGCTACAGGTAGACACACACACACACACACACACTCCTAAATAAAATCTGCTCAGCCCGTGTGATGTTATTTGTATGCATGCTTTCAGGACTGAGAATTTGGTACTTAATCATTTGGTATGCTCTTTCCTAGGGAAGAATATTTCTCCCCCTTTTAGTATAACTTAATTGCTTATACCTCTTTATTCACGGCTTCGTGGACTTTACGTGCCCACTTTCACATGTCTATCATGTTTGTATTCAGCTCATGTTTAGGCAGTTACAGTGGTGGGACTTTGTGTGTGTAGCTTCTGACATTACTATGAGACATAGTGTCAAAGCAAACATTCTCATCTTCTGGATTTTACAAACACCCTACCCTCTCTCTAACAAATCTTAAGTTCCGGTGGTCTTCTTCTTCTTCTTCTTCTTCTTCTTCTTCTTCTTCTTCTTCTTCTTCTTCTTCTTCTTCTTCTTCTTCTTCTTCTTCTTCTTCTTCTTCTTCTTTTTCTTCCTCTTCTTCTTCTTCTTCTTCTTCTTCTTCTTCTTCTTCTTC